>CM050164.1:432057193-432097193 GCA_027410445.1 Discoglossus pictus
GAGGGGAAGATACACAGGGGAGGGAAATGGAGACACGAGGAAGGCCGTAACAGAGACAGGGGGAAAGAGGGGGAAAGAGACACAGGCCAGGGGGGAACAGACACAGGGGAGGGTTGGGGGAGACACAGGGGAGGGTTGGGGGAGACACAGGGGGGGGGGAGAGATGCATAGGAGGGAGAAGGGGGAAAGAGACACAGGGGAGGGTTTTAGAGACACGGGAGGGAGAGGGAGGTAAAAACACAGGGGGGCAGGAGATACAAAGGAGGTAGACGAGGTGGAAGGAGACACAAGGGAGGGAGAGGAGGGGGGAAATAAGACACGAGGGAGGAAGTAGACAGAGGGAGAGACTCGCAATGAGCTCCAAAGGGGCTCATTGCAAGGCCTGTGATGAGCGCCAAAGGCGCTCATCACAAGGCCAGTAAAGTAGAGGGGGAGAGGCTTACATTGTGTGGCAAACAGCATTGCCAGGCTTCAGTTTTTATTGCCGTCATTTTTGACGGGCAAGTCGCTAGTATATATATAATCTCCTTATCCCTGTCACACTCATCCCCTGTCAGTGCCTCCATGTCCGACCCAGGCCAGTACCTGCAGCTGACCCTCAGTGCCACGATGAGGGCGCAGCTCAGCGCTATGGCCCCGCACAGTAGCTCAGGCCTCCGGCCCATCAGGCAGAGCAGCCGCTGAACGTACAGCCGGCCCGTCCACTGCATCACCCCCAGCCGCTTATAGAGCTGAGGGGCGGCCCGAGCCTAGGGAGGGAGGGCAGGAGCACAGGGAACCTGGGGCACGGAGAAGCGGGGAGAGACACGTCTGTGTGGGGACTTCCGCCAGGAGAGGGGCGGGGTGCGAGACAGAGGGAGGGCCGGGCGGCAAGTTTGTGAGGGTCGCAGTTGCTGGCAAGGAGCGCCTGCTTCGCGAGGGCGCAATCGTTAGCAACGGCTCGAGCGGGCTTGCATGCTCACAGCTATATATGTGATTGTTTTCTTCTGTCCTGTATTTCTCTATTATGTATTACTAGTATCACCTTACAGATTACATTAACTTCATTGGATTATTCAGGGATATATAACTTCTATACAATGTGCTGACATTCCCTTGTCTTTTATTTTTTAATTCAACTTTATTTTTGTTTTTTCTGTATTTTTAAATATTGGGTAATAAAAGTTAAGTCTTAAACAATGATTATCGTATGCCTTTTTCCTGAGATCGTGTTACAAAATTACATTACAGATTATTTAATAGGAGGTAGGAGCTGGTTGTTTAAAAGAGATTCTTTTAGCTTCTTTCTTTTTTTGTGTGTTCAAACATATAATGAAGTAAATAAATGCAGTCTTGAATTTATTACCTTTCATATATTACTAGGAAATTGCCCGTCAAAAATGATGGGAATGAAATTGTAAGGCTGGTTGTATTTTGAAAGTCCTACATGCCTGGCGTGGTTAGTGTGTTTCCCCCTGTGCTGTATGTGTGTTTATTTTTATTTCCTTTTTATTATTATTTTGGTTGTTTTTCGAGTTACGCACTACGTTCTTCAACTGCCCGCCTCACTTTGCAAGGCTTGCAGTGCAATGAGCACCTTTGGCGCTCATTGCAGGCTAAGATCCGCGTGCTGCGATGGCTGCAATGAGTGCCATTATAGCCTAAGTGCTGCACGGATGCTGCGCTGCTGCTGCGCGAGGCTCACATGTGTGACGTTGCCGCTGGCTTGCCTCACTTTGCGAGGCTCGCGTTTGCACCCTCACTTTGTGAAGGACGCAACTACGTTACCAACATCGCAAACGTAAACGAATACTGACAACTATATATGTGATTATTTGAGCGGCTTTCTTAGCAGGGTTCGTCCTTGTAAATGAATGTCATTTACATTAGCCTTATATCCAATTTTCCATTGCAGCAACTGAAATGTTGTCTGTAGTCAAGATCTCTTTCCACCTGTAGAAGCAGATCAGCAAAAATGGTGATACCTACTACATAATAATATGATAATTAATACATTCAAAGTAGCATGATTTTTTCTTTCAAAACTTTTTGCATATTATCAAACCTACCTCTTCAAAAGTATCTATAAACTTTTAAATACATCATTGCATCATTAGAGTATCCAATGGCATATACAGCAGAAGGGTTAAAGCTTACTCTATGTTTGATATTCAACGCCGTTGACTTGAATGGAGCACAGATGCAAGTAGTCCAGAACATGGAAAGTAACCAGTAAAAGTTGAACTATAAAGTATATAGCAATATTAAATATAAAGGGCAGTTAGTTGTCATTAAAAGACTCTGGGAAGGACTTTGTTCTGAAAGGCGGTAATAATATTTCCCAGTATGTACTCTTTTTTAAAATGAAGGTCCCATAGCAGATTTAACTGATTTGCCCTGAACTAATCCATGTCTGCCAATGATCAGTAATATTTCTGTATGAGTCATACTTGTTTGCCAATGAGACCTACATACAATGAGACCTGAGCACAGAGGCACTTCCTGTTAGTTTCAAGGAATTTTAAATAGGTATTACTTGATATTTTTTCACGCAACTCTTACAATGTTTAAAACATGCTCTTTTAAATGCAAACAATGGTTTTATATCCCTTCAATTACCAGATAATGAAATAATAGTGCACTTTAGTAATATATGAATATAAAATCATTCTGACTAAATGTGTTCAAAAATTCCTACTATGCAGTTGTTTTATGATTCCACATAGTAATTATGGTTTTATGGTTTAGTTGTTGGTGTGGTTATATATACAGTATATCTAAGAAACATGCTGATACTTCACAAATGGAACTAAATTGCGCAATGTGGATCAATATAATAAAGAGATAACATCTAGTGCTTGAGTGTATAACTCTGAGCCGTTCACTGCTGCTGAACACTGAATTAAATAAATGGGAGCACTGGATGGGAAGTAATTTAAATTGTTCTTTTTGACTTTGTATGCTAAATGATGCTGACCCAAACCCAGCAATAGAATCTCAAGGTTGCGTGGATGTTAAGTTCATTATTTGAAATTGTGCTGGTAAATTAAACAGCAATATGCTGTTTAGAAACAACCCATTAGTATGGGCCGCAATATGTTCTTCAATGGCATGAAATCATTTTAACTTTCCAGTGGGCTGAGAACCTTCTGCTGGAAATTGTCAAACGGTTTCAATTCTGTTCTTCAAAAAGCTCTTTTGATATTGCTGAAATTAAAATGTGGTGTGAGATGGATGCCTGAGGTCAGGCCCAAAGCATCTGGGAATCGTGCTAAGCAGGTGCTTCTTGAATACAGAATATTACATAGGTGAGGCTCTTTCCTGAGATATGAAAGCAACGCCATTGTGGTTTACTCGGAAACTGAGTTAGCAAAAAATAATATAGCTCAGGCTAGCAGCTATTTTATATCATATACTCATCTTGATGCTAACTGTTATAGTTCTATAAATACACCTCATAGCACATATACTAGACTGCTTAAAATCATTAAATTGACACAATGAAGACAGGGCTGGCTCTACCATGTAGGCAGCCTCCCGAGGCTCCAACTTAAGAGGGGCGCCATTAAGAGTCTATCATTTTATATTGACTTTCAGGTCAAAACTAAGCATCCTGCCCTGTAGCAACCATTCATGAACTGGAATAGGATCTGTTTATAAATGACTATTTGAGATGAGAGACTTGTTGGATTCACTATGATCTCTGTTGAGTCAGAAATAGCAACTAAATTTGAGGCCAAACAGCTATAATGTGACTTTGCAATGAACAAGGTACAAATAGAAAGACTCCTGTGGCTTTCAAGCTTACATTTCCTACTTTCCTACATAGAGTAACGTAGCACGGCTATCTTATAGGAAAACTGTATTATGACTAGTAAAGTAAAATTTGACCTTGACTTTAAAGTGGAGGGTCCAAATATGGTTTAATTTAAACCTCTAGGTAATACCAGATAAGAACTGAATGTTAATAAATATTGCATTTTCCAAAAGTACCTGCCAGTCAGTATTTCTGATTCCATAAGATGAGCTGTGAGTATATCCTTGGAAACAGAATTCCTCTTTATGCTACAAACATTTTTTAAGCTGTTATTTTTCATTTTGTAAAAGAAGTACAAGTGCAATAAATATTTTTGCTCCTTAATACAAAAGTTGTGCCATCTACTGTTTATAAAATAGATATATATAATAGGGCGGTTAAGGGGAAGATAGGAGGAGGAATAAAGGGAAGCACAATAAGAAATTGCATAATATACAAATGTTACAGACATAGGCCCTTATTTAATTGAGTAAATTACAATTACTGGAGCCGGTAATGGACCCCGTAAAAGTTACTGATATTTAATTGGCTTATTTTAGTTACTCGTATTCCAGTTGCGAGTCAAAAGCACTGCAGTTGTCACTGCTAAAATATTTAATTGCAAATAATTTAACAAGCCTGCAATTGCCTTCATGGCAAATGTATCAAAAAAATCTAACGTGTATTAGAGAGGCCCCGAAAGTGGGTTAAACACCTGTTCATATAGCTGCAAAAGCAAATAAACTCACAATTCTGTACTTTAAAATACTGGGAAAGCAATGAAAGGCATTAAAATTAATTGCACAACAGTCTCAAGCTTGCAAATCTACAATAAAAACATTTTTTTTTAATGTTTAATTTCCATGTTATATCAATCCCAGCAATCAATACTTTAATACATATCATTGAACCCGCATGGACTAGAACGGTAGATTAATTGATATTTTTAGATTTCTACATTTCTGTATTGCGATTCCAATTGCAAATCAGACTACTAACAATAATTGATTGTTGTTTAACCTCCCATGTTTTAATGATGTCAGGATGTCTCATTTACTATTAGCTGTATCTAAAATGTAACTTACAGCCTTGCTTAATTGATCATGTTCAGGCCCTGAAATGCTACTTACGAGTTCATGGTTTTCGTGTTGGGACTGCGAGCCTGTACTTGCAGGCTTGGGTCAATTAAATACGGCCATAATTGTATCAAATTTCTAACCCGCAGACATACGGACTATATAAAAGTTTATTACGGGCTTGTAATTAAATGGAGGCGATAGCTTTTGTTACTCAATGGTTCATTAATAAATAACCCTTTTTTTAAAAGAAAATACAACACATTTTCTACCACTGTATCCAACGATAAACCAGCATTTCATTACAATATACCTTGACTGCACAATCATTTTAATTTGATAGTATGCTTAGATATTTCTCTTAAGATATTTTACATGAGATCACAGACCAAAAAGTTATTTCATTTATCCCATCTCTTTGAGAATTAACCTAAATTATACTTTAATAAGACCATCAGTTTTTCCATTTCAGTATTTTCGATAATCTTTTGTAAAACTTTATTTGTGGCTGGAGAATTTGATGATTCCAAATCTCGGCTAAAGCTGGCCTTGCTGACCGTGTTATTTAGGGTACTAGAATTTGTCATTTTTGCGTAACATTTACAAAGATTTTGGTATGTCAGGGATGTGGTGCTGCAGGTGGCCGTGGCAACTGTGGCAGTTGCCAACAGAACTTTAACTGTCTACAGGACAATACGTTTTATTCAGGCTAGCTGCAATGGTATATGTCCAGGCTACAAGGCTCCAGGCTTCCAGACTCTCTCAGTCCCAGCCTCAGAACTATCATTGTCTAGTCCTAGAAGACAACAGCACCAAAATCCAAACACCATCTTGACAAACTGGTGGCAGCTGTGGTATTAGTGTTGTCAAATAAAAGAAGCTAAACAAGAAAGACTGGAAAATAGCAGTAAAGATGGCCCAGTATGATATGCTCAGCATGGAAAATTTCAGAGAGCTGATGTGTCCCAGCCCCCCAGACCCAGAATGCCATTGTGGCAGAGCTGCCCCAACTGGATGGAGAGCAGGAGTGACTATAAACTCCAGGGATGCCCCCGGGGAGAAACTCGGTTATGAAGCTCTCAGTCCTATACTAACAACTGAGGGGTGGAGAGGAGGTACTGTCACCGGAGTGCCCTCCTGGGAGAAGGGCTTTCCAAAGATGACAAAATGAAAGTGATGAGGACAGTCAGCACGGAGGTCAGCAGGGAGCAAGCCAGCCAGTCACCACATTGCAGCACCAATACCCAAACACCCTTGACAGTTATCCAGTAATTAAATTCCTTTGAATCTTTGCATAAATCTGTTCTTGGGGCCATCAGTTGTGGTAATATGTTCACACCCTTACACAAATAAGTGGCCAGTTAAAATGAATTATATAAACTTACTTAATATAATACCTATTTTGGCGCTTGGGTCTGATTAACCAAAAACCCTTGAAAACAATAAAAAAGGTTTCAGCAACATTGTTTTTTTTTCTCAATAAGTTTTTATTAGACAGTAAGATCAGATGACATATGAAACATATATGGCAGGAGCATAACCACAATTACATCCAATTACTCTTTGTCAATAACCTCTTTAGGAACAACATTTCCAAGGGACAATGAATATACCATAGCAGGTTAAACAACAAACTCCTACCTGATATTTCTACCACGTGCAAACTGGTATCTAAGAAAAATGATTCTTACCAACATATTTTTGGGGATTGTACCTTAATTTTATAGATAGCTTTTAGGGTTATACCTCAAAGGGTTATGTTGTGAAGGGAGGAATTAGGGAGGGGGGGTGAAAAGCAACCTAAGTGGGGGGGGGGGGGGAACAAGTGTCAACCATGTGCTCCCTTCAGGGAACTCACCAAAACTGTACTACGTTCATCTATCACGCTACCAACCTACGGAGTCCTCCTCATTCAGTTGACTGTGGTCCTGCCTCCCTCATGGTCCTCCATCTCCCTCAGACGCCTCCAAGACAAGTCTCTGACGCTGAGCGGTGACACTAAGCATAAGTTCCAGGTGTCTAGAAATTGTGGTATGCTGTCTGTCAGTATGTGTGTGAGCCGTTCATTAATTGCAATATAGTTACATTTATTTGATACCGCTTGTACACTTAGATTCTTGCTCTTCCATTGCCTAGCTATGTGGCCTATTGCTGCAAGCATAAGGTACTGCAGCAATTTATTTTGTGAGGCAGACAATGGATGATAACAGGCCTCTGGTTTAACAGGTGAGTGGAAAATCGTGGAAGCTAGTATAAAGACCACGGCCCAAAGCTGTTGCACAGTTGGGCACAACCACCATGTATGGTAAAAAGTTTCTGTCACTGGGCACCCCCGAATGCATGTCAAGTTGGCCCCAGGATCCCACTTCTGGAGCCTCTCCAGCGTAATATATGTCCTGTGTAGTACTTTAAGTGCCGTTTCAAGAATGCTATAATTATAAGAACATTTTGAGAGATGCTTCCAAGAGTAAGTCCTCCTCCCTGGCTTTACTCAGATCCTGTTCCCATGGAACTATGTAGTTTGGTTTTGGTTCCGAGGTCTTCACATTAGAAGCTTTATATAGGAGGCTCACCATTCTCCTTGCTAGAGGGAACGACTCACAGAGTGCTACAAACTAGTTTACCCCAGGGGCGCCAGAGTCCCTTCTCAACGTGCAAACTAGATGATAAAGTCTGTTAAAGTTAAATTGTTATTTGGGAGTCAAGTGGAGCCTGCCCTATAGCTCAATGGCCCCTATTGGGTTGCTCCCTCTATACCATGCACCCAGCCCCAGTAGACCCTGTGACTTCCACCAAAGTGCAGACGACAAGGAAAGAGGTGGGGACAACTTAGGATGAGGTGACAACGCGGTCATAGCAGATGGGACAGCTGCCAGATTATGGGTGCGCAACGCCCAATTCAAGATAGATAATGTTAGTTTAATGCATGGGTTCTCTGTTTTAATTAGGAGCAAATGAGGCTTGGGTAGCCAGATGAGGAAGCATTTCTATGCTCTCTACATACATCCACAGCAGTTGGTGTTGGGAAGAACGGGTTAACCATTCTAATTGTGCCGCTTTGAAATAGAAGTGTAGGTTTGGGCAGGCAAGACCCCCCCTCCACCTGGGTTTACACATTTCCCATCTGGCTATTCTAGGGCGTTTGTTAGCCCAAATTAATTTGAGGATCTGCTTTTGACAGAACTTACTGGTATAGGCAGGGTACGAAACAGGTAGAGCAGGAGTTCATTTTGACCGCATTGATACAACCCAACCAATAAATCTTACTTTATCTTTGACCATTGATTTAGATCTCTGTAAATTTCTTGGTATAATGGGGGATTATTTGCTTTATATATCTGGGAGATTGATCTGGGGATGTTAACTCCCAAATAGCGTATATACGATTTCAGCCATGAAAACCCAAACCTCTGCCTGAGGCACGCCCTTTCCTGCAAAGGTATGCCTGTGCCCAAAGCCTCTGATTTATCTACATTCAAGTTCAACCCTGACATTCTGCCAAAGCCTTTCAGAGTGCTTAGGGGGGCTGGTATTGAGGTGATCGGATTTGTTAATGAACAAGGGATATCGTCCGCAAAACAACTGCACTTCAAATGATGGTGTCCTATCCTCACCCCTGTGATGTGTGAATTGGACCTAATTGCTTGTGCCACTATCTATCTCTATCGCCTAGGCAAATAATAGAGGGGAGAGGGGGCATCCCTACCTGGTTCCCTTCTCAATCTTTATAGATGGTATGCAATTCCCTGGGAGTCTTACCCAGGCCTTGGGAGCTTTGTAATACGAGTATAGAAGATTCAGAAACTGGTCTGGGAACCCAAATTTCTTAATCACTGCCTATAAATATTTCCACTCAACTGAATCAATTGTTTTCTCTATATCCAGTGATAAGAGGCAGGTTGGCACACAGAGTTGCTTGGATCTGTGTAGTATATTTAAAATTCTATGAACATTATTGCCTCCCTGCCTGTATGGGATGAACCCCATCTGGTCTTTGTGAATTCATTTAGGGAGAAACGTGTTTATTCTTTTGGTCATAATTTTTGCAAGTATCTTAATGTCCCCATTGAGCAGGAATGTGCGCCTATAGTTCCTTACATTTAGCAAGTCTTTGACCTCTTTTGGAATAAAGATGAGATTTGCCTGGTTAAGTTCCGGTGGTTGACTAAGCATATGGTTGACTATCCCCTTTAAATGTGGTGCCAATAGCTCTGCATACTTTTTATTAAAAATTTTTTTAGAATCCATCCGGCCCAGAGGCCTTTCCACACTTCAGCTCTCCAATTGTCTCTTTGATCTTGTCTTTCGTGACAGGGGCATTAAAAAGATCTATTTCCGTGGTGCAAGTGTGGGTAGGTCACAAGTATTCAAAAAGGAGGTAATTTGGCTGCTCTGGTCTTTGTGAGGAGAGGTATATAGCTGCTGGAAGAAGTCTACAAAGGTTTTTTGGATTAGAGCAGCGTTGGACATAATGTCCCCCGTAAGTTGTCGGATCCTAAAATGTTTTGATTGGTTTGACCTATTCTTCAGTTTTCTAGCCAGCATGGAAACTGGTTTGTTTGCTTTAGAATGGTAGAGATGGTTGCTCCATCTCAGGGCCTTCTTGACCTTTTCTGACAGAAGTAGGTCAAGCTCCAATTGAGTTGCTTCTATTTTTTGCCTCAGATCATCTGAGTGTGACTTTTGGTTTTCTTTCACCTGCTCTGCAAGTTGTTTTTGTAATATTTCTATCTTAAGTTTCTGGGATCTTTTATGTATCGTGGCCAGCTTTATACAGGCGCCACTTACGAAAGCCTTATGGGCTACCCAATCCCAGCCTAGGTCTGTGTCCGGTTGTGAGTTAGTTGCTAAATATATTTCTATCTCTTTGGCGACCTGTTATGTAATCTGTGGGGTTGATAGAAGCATATTGGTAAGTTGACATGTATAGGGCATTCTAAAAGTTGCACCGAAAGTCAAAGCACAGTTCACAAAAGAGTGGTCTGACTATGGGCATGGAGGGATCTCTGTCTTGGCTACTGAATCCAATAATACGGAGTCTATTAACACTGTATCAATTTTAGAGTATGTTCTGTGGACTGCTGAATAGAATGTGTATTCTCTCTAAATTGTGGGAATCTCTCCAGGCATCGACCAGGTGGAGTTCATCCAGGAGAGAAAAAATTTGCTTCTGTTTTTGGGTGGACTTAAGGCCAGGTTTCCAACCAGATTGGTCCAAGGGTGAAAGAGTAAGATTTAGATCCTCCCCCTAGAATTAACTTACCCAGATCATGTGTTTTCATATAGCCTAGTAGTCTCCGCATAGATCTCTAGGATATGGTGGGTGGGGCATATATTGATGTGAACGAGATCTCATCCCCAAATAGGGTCCCCATCAAGATCACATAATGGCCCTCTGGGTCAAGTTTTTTGAATTCCAGAATGAAGGTGAGGTCTTTATGAAGCAGGATTGCCGTTCCTGCTCTTTTGGTGGCATACCTAGTGGCATAGAAATTAGGGTAAAGTTGGAGAGGTATTTGGGAACCTTGTTGCGAACAAAGTGGGTCTCCTGCAGGAAGAGGACCGAGGGGTGGAATGGCCTATACGTAAGGAAGGCTTTACGCCTCTTGAACTGTGAGTTGAAACCTCTAACATTGTGGGTAATAACCATATTTACATTGTCAGTCATTATTGTCTGTCCTGGTGGTATGCCTAGTGTCAACGAGCTCAGGCTTACCGCTACTGGGAGGCAGGACCACGAACACAAGTATTATCTCATGGGTTGCACCTCTGGAATCCCCAAGACATGAATTAAGTGGGAGTTGATCAAGTCTATAGTGAAACAGGGTAGCATTAGGGGGAGAAAGAAACCATATTGCAGTTTTAGACATCTTAAACAGTAACCATGCTCGAGGATTGTCAGCAGGGGTATTAGACACTCTATAGCTGGAGGGGGAAAAGGCAAGCAGGTTTCTACCAGTGAGATACATGGTGACAAGAATAAATGAAAAAAGGGTGAGCCAGTTTGGAGGGGGCATTGATTTTCAGGACTACATACATAACATACATACTCACGGAAAACATGAAGGAACCATTGTCAGAGATTTAATAGAATAATGCTTCAACTTTCTCTGTGAGGTCAGGGGGGGGGGGGGGCTGGATGGTGACCATCACACAGGAGTCAGATTCTCCATGATCCTCACTATCTGGGAAGATCAATTCTTATTTCAGAGTCCTGTGTCAGGGTTTGACCTTGGGAATAAAGCTAGCTGTTGCATCTCGTGAAAATGTTTAACTAACCATATTTACAGAAACTAATCAGCACCATAGCCTCGGGGCCCCTGTAAGGATTTGTGTTGGTACTTTTGCATAACTACAAAGACCCATTCTATGTACAAATTCACCCAAACTATAAACTTTGACGGGCCGTTAGGTAGACTCAAAATATAGAATAGATACAACAACATGTGTCAGTGTTAGCCAACTATAATATAACATTAAGAGCCACCAGTTTAGGACCTTCTAGAGAACCCTCTCGGGCCTGCACAATCAAGCCCAGATGGGAGTAGCACCAGAGTCTGATGGTGGTTGAGGGGCTTGCTCAGATCTCTGATGCCTTTTCCACTTGGACAATGGGACCTCTAACCACTCTCTTTGCAGTCTTTCGGAGAGAGGGTGGTCAGCTGTTGAGCTGGCAACTCTCCCTCCTGCAGGAGGCCAAGGCGTTGGAGAACTTCCCTGCATTCTTCCAACGAGCGGACTACGTGGGTCACTGAAGCATGCTGCAAGGTCAGGCAAAATGGGAAGCCCCATCTATATTTAAACTGGTGATTATTCAGTATTAGAAGAGCCGGCCTTGGTAATTTCTGTTTCTGTAACGTAAGTGGTACCAGGTTTGCGTATACTTGGAGTAGGGCCCCGTCCAGCCCCTTGACAGAAGACACTTTCCAGCAACATTGTTTTTAAAGAGGTTTTTAACTGTTTTTAATGTTCATTATTTTCTACCTAATAATTTTGAAAAAGTAAAGTCTACATATTTTGCCATATGAATGTATAGATTATGTATAGAGAAACACAATAAAACATTTACATACCCCTTTGGATAACCCAAATCAATCAAGAGACCCATAGGGAAATCCATGTTGCCTTACTACAGTTCCTATAAAGCTTCCAGCTGGGCTGGTCCCTGACACTACACAAACATGTGGGCATTCTCCTATGACTCACTTAACATATAGTAAACAATAATCTCTTCTAGTCTCATGACCTAAGCAAGGTCCATTTGGTAGACACAAATCACATATTGGATGTAATGATTAGGCAAAGACCACTTATTGGGGGAAACCGGCCACATGGTTTATTGGTAAACACAAATGACGTAATAACCATAACAAAAACAATCAATAAATTAACAATGACCAAGTGAGAGTAGGAGCCTGGCCAGAGACAGTACACCCTATGCCGTGGTCCCTCGTCCAGGGCCTACCATGTTGGAAAAGCAGTACCACCTTAGCGTAGGATCTCATCCGCTGTCCTGGCAACACTCCTCACAATCCCCACAGAGAATACCGCAGAATACCTTTTAAAAAAAAAACACCATGGCCCGCTGCACACCCTCCTTAAACACCAGCACTATGAGCTCAATATCTTCTTATGAAGATGGGCCCATTATAATAAAACTATCAGCCTTTGAGCCCTTGAGCTCACATTGCTGCGAGAAAACGAACTTCTAGGGAAGACTAAACATGAATTTGTACACTTTTCTTTCAGGCCTTAACCACCTTCCACACTTTTTATGGTCTTTTTTTTAATGTTTATTTTATTTTTAAGACCTTTTGGACCAGATAACAGACAGATGAGGCAAATTGCAACCATGCCTACCATATTTAGCATTCCATGAACACACTGCATGACGGGTGCCTTTGGGATCCCAGTAAACCCTACCCAGGAAGAGTCTACGATGCATGCTAAGATATGCCAGAAGCCCTGACACAGAAAAACTATCCCGTATGTTTAATATGTTACTACTTAACACTGTGGCCCCTATTCAATTTAGCAATTGTAAGTTACTGGAGCCGTAATGGAGCCTGTAAACTAATTTGCTGTTCAATTGGCGTTTTTTTAGCGAGTCACAAACGATCTACGGGTTACAGGTTGAAAATCCTTGCAGTTGTCAAAACTGTAACTTACAACCCATCAATGCCTTTGATCTTTCAGGCCTGCAAAAGTTACAATCAATAACATCGCAAATTACTATTCAATTGTAAGACATTAGAATTAATTGCACAACAGTCTCAATATCACAAGTTTGCAATAATACATTTTTTTTTTCATTTTCCATTGTTTCATTTTGGTGATATATCAATCTTGGGAATCAATTAGTTAATATATCACAGGCCACCCACATGAACTAATACAGTATTGCCATTCATTTTTATTATTTTGTACATTGCCAATTTGCAAGTTTGATTGCATATCAGACCTCTAAACGCTAATTGATTGATGTGTAACTTCGATGTTTTACTGACGTAATGATGACGGTCTCATTAACTATTGGCTGTTTCTAAATCATTTGCTTAATTGATCATGATCACGCCCTGAAATGCTTATGATTGCATGGTTTACGGTTTCGACTTTTGGCCCGTAACTTACGGGCTTGTTCAATTGAATCGCTCTATAATTGTAGCTATTGAATAGGGCCTGTGTATCCTACCACTCCCCGTTCTGATGATGTGAAGACGCTGAAGACACTAACAATGTATGAATCCTTAACTGGCATTACTGTTTTTGGGCTGGCCCACACTACCAGATTATAGTCTGTAGTCCACTACACCATGTCTATTGATCCCTCGGACCAACTGTCAAGCCCATGCAAGTAGAAAGACCTCTGCTGGCCACTGACGCCTTCCTCTATATCACAGAATATCATAACCTTAAAGTTAACCTGGTTGGCAGTAGGGAGGCTAGTGAAAGGAAGCACTTGTTTATTATTATAGGATTTATTAAATTGTGTTGTGTCTGGAGCAGTGAGTATTATAATAAAGTATATTAGGGTACCATCAATACTCTACTATATATTACTATATAATACTATACTATAACCTTATTATTACTGCCCCAGGTCCCAGACTTAAAAGATAATTTACTAATATGTATTGTGCTTGCCCCAATACCTTCTATGCTAAGAACTTTAATCTTAAAACAATATATTTTATTACCATGTGGCCCTAATAGCGAGAGATCTGGAGAAGGGAGGTAATTAATGGGAGGAATCTAAGAGGTTAATCTAAACTTTGTGTGAGGGCTGTCAGGGTGTTGACCCTCCACTTACTGTCTGTTTCTGAGCTGTAAAGTCTTCTTGTAGGCTTCCAGCACTCTCTTGTGCTGCATGGCATACCCGCATGGGAAAACTACATATCCAATAATCCCTCCGCCTCACATAGTCGTCTGATTATGTCATGCTATGCTCCAGAGCCCGGGGGACCACCAAGGTGCTCCAGCTCACCTTCCAAGCAACTGATGCGCATCTTGCTGCGCCCAAAGCTGCAACTGCACCATCAGAAACATGGGCAGCAGCCTCCATACAATGCCTCCCTGGCGTGCCACATCAAGAAGGCAGGCCAGGACCCCACAATCATCAGGATCAGCTCCCAGGTGAGTGATGAGGTGGGTGAGATAGAAGGCAGAAGAAATAAGAAACCAGAGAAAGAAAACAGAGATGGCCCCAAGCAGGGCAATAGGACAGAGGAACAAGGAGCCTATCCTCACACATGGCTAGTGGGACCTGTAGGATTTTCTTCTACATTTGCCGTTTATGGGTTTGCGATTGTAACTTTTGCGGGACTGAAAGATCAAAGGTTTCTATAGGTTGTAAGTTACGGTTTTGACAACCGCAAATATTTTTAACCTGTAACCCATAGATCGTTTGCAGCTCACCGATTGTGCAGATGCCGCCAAAGGGCCTATAAATGTCTCCACCCCCCAGCTAGCCACCTCCTCTCACATACATCCTGCCAGGTCAAGTGGCCCGTCCCGCAAACACCTGGAGTCCTGGGGTAGTCTACAGGGGCCCTTCATTATATTCACTACAGGTATATTGTGTCCACCTCATGATAAAAACAGATAGAAAATCCTACAATTAACAAACAACTGGCAGTGGAGGGTCAAACATATATAATTACACCCATAGAGGTGCAACTCCTCATGTCATGTGGCAGCCTAATATAATATACACAAATACATGTTTAATACTTAAAAGGACATTGCTCAAATAGTGATGCAAAGTATGTATTGAAATTAGAAAAGAGTAATTCGTTGAAATGGGGGACGCAGGGCTCAGGCTTTTAAAGAATTGTATAATAATGATTTTTTTCATCCCTTAACTGATAAAATGGAATTTTTTCAACCAGACTCTATACTGTTTATCACTTCTAATAACACATGTGATGTTTCCCAGCTGTGTGACTACAATTAGAGCTTCTAATTAGCAACTGTTAAAGCAATACTGAAATGTGAAAAATCTGATATGCAATCCCAAACCAGAGATAACTCAACAAGCAAATGTTATCACAGGGTAAAACATATGCAATCATTTGTATTTCTCTAAATTCTCTACTGGGGTATAAGTCATAAAATAGTGTGAGTAACGGCACGCAACCCATATGTTAGTTGTATTATCAGTAGCTGCTTTGATTAAATTATAACTTTTCCATTTTTTTGTATTTCAGATTCTATTTTAATGTAAGTTTAATGTAGTTAGAAATGCACATTTTAGTTTGATGTACAGCAGTGATTGATTTGATAAAAGCAGAAATACATCACTAGGCAAGCATGCTTTGTTTTATATAAATGTTTTATCTAGGTGAATTAATTCATTTAATACTTCTCAATATTATTTAAAGGTTACACAATTTACACCCAGAGTAAGTTTTTGGCACTGCCTCCTTTCTCACCATATGGTCCTCTGGAAGCTGACATCTTGCACAGATCACATATATAGTTGTCAGTGTTGTGAACGTTTCCGATGTTGGTAACACACTTGCGAGGGACGCCTACAAGCCTCACAAAGCGAGGCGAGCCACTGACGCACGCACAAAGCCGTGCATTGCACTGCGAGCCTTGTGAAGCAAGCAGTTGAGGCATGCAGGACTTAGGCTGCAATGAGCCTTAGACTAGTAGTGGGAAACTCCTTCCAGCTGGGCAAGATCTCAGCTTCCAGAGGAGCATACAGTGAGAAATGGGGCAGTACCGAAAGCTCAGATTCTGTTACTTAAATTACCTAGTTAAAACATATATACAAATAGCACATTTTGAGAACAATGGTAGCAGCATTTTAGGTGGCGTCACCCAAAAAAATTAATTAACTGTATTCTTCAGCTCAAATTTATATGTAGAAATGCGTCTGTTGGCACCATGATAAAGAAATCTTAAAATAAATTATTACATGAAATGTCGTCCCGAAATTGACTTTCTACAATCTTGACCACTTAAGGTTACCAATAAAAGTGAAATAACTGACAGAATTTGTAATTTTCTGACAAATGCAATCATATTTATAGATGATTTTCGGCACAATGAAAACGTAAAAGTTTTAAAGAGTTTATATGAATGTTAAAAAGTAAGTACATTAATTTAACATGCTGGAGCTCTTCTAATTAACACCACCCTCATGCTGCCTTGGTGCAGGTGAATTGCCCGGCAAGGAGTATATGCAAAGATGGGCACGGAGTAATCTCAGACCGCTGAACAACCAATAAACCCTCCGTACCCCTCACCCTGGGCAATGGTGATAAGGGGTGGAGCAGGGATGATGGGTGGGGGAAATAATGAGGTGTAAAGATGAGAGTTAGGGGAAGAAGATGTTGGAGGGGTGGGATAATATAGGGCTGATGATAAGGGGTAACGTTACTTAAAGGTATATGCAAGTGAGCTGGGTTATGAATGCATCTGATAGAGGGGAATTAGTAATGTATAATTACATTTTTTTGCATGCACTATATTTTTTTAGCTTTTCATAAAAAAAAATTGCAGGTGATGTTTACACCCCTGAGATTGAGCTAGGCTTCTCAGGGTTCGTTTTTGTAAAAAAAAAACAACCTCTATGTGAACATGTCCAGCTTTGCAGCAAATCAGCAATGCTGTATGCAGCCAGCTAGATAATGCTGCTACACACCTTAGAACTAAAGATCCAGAAATCGACATTCAAATAAAAATTCTTGTGCGATTACACTGTTGTTCTTTAGACATACACCCTCTCCTTGATAAATTCTGACAAATTATAATTGTACTGAAACCAAATATTGCAACTTCTTCTTCCTATTCTAATCTGTCTTTTAGGCAAATGAGAATTTATGCTTGATTTATGGTTCTGCAATGACCTGCAAGAGAGCTTGCGTTCATGGCCTCTGTGCATGGGTCTCTGTGTGAGTGTCTGTCTGGGGCTGGGGGAGGTAATTGGGAAATTCACTGGGGCTGAGGGAGGTCACAGGTGCAATTCACTGGGGCTGAAGGAGCTCACAGGGGCATTTCACTGGGCCTCGGGGAGGTGATGGGGCAATTCACCAGGGCTGGGGTGGTTACAGGGGCAATTCACTGGGGTTGGGGGAAGTTTCACCTGGGATGATATGTAGATAAAACAATCAGTGAATTAAGGGACACAGACTTTGTTCTGGTTATTAAAGAAATCTAAAAGGAAAGATGCAGCTCAATTCACAGACCAAAAAGAGACAATGTATTATGTATCCTAATTTTCTCTGGGATTTTCAGGGGGTGTCAACATTGATAGAAAACAGTTTGCAAATGCAAGAAATTCAGCAAACTTTAGGGTAACTGTTTAAATGTTTATTTTGGTATTTTTTCATGCAAACATTTTTTTTTCATAAACTATTAATTCTCCTCTCAGATGCATTCATAATCCAGCTCACTTGTATATACCTTTAAGAAGAGAGCTATTGAGCAAATCCAGAGAACTAAAAACCAGAAAGCCTCACCTAATCAATCAGGAAACTCTTAGATTTATGAGGGTTATGTCAAACTAAACTACTTCTACAAGGAGGTAAATATGAACTCTGACAAGCAACTCAGTTGATGTAGAAGTTTGTAGAAGGTTGAAACACGTTGACCAAATAAAGGATAATGGTATTTTAATAAAAATTGGCACATTGCTAGAAAACTGGTTAAACTGGTTGTTGTAAATGGAAATACTAAGACTGGACTACATGTTAAATGTGGTATTTCAGGGTTTAGTACTTGGACCTCTTCTTTAATGATTTAGAAGTAAGGTTTGAGAAAAAATGTGCTAGTATTTGCTGATAACATTAACTTGTGCAAGAAAATGAAATGAAATGCCTACAGAAGGACTACTTGTATAAACTAGATGAATGGACAGACAAATGACAAAGTACATGTAACACAGAGAAATGTTAAATTATGGATCTACAAAGCAAGAAAAATTAGAACCTACTTTGAAAAAAATCTATGGGTATCTGTGGTTGAAAAAAGATTTAGGAGTGCTTGTTGACAACCACCTACTTAATGGTGCACAATGCCAGTCACTGGCTGAAAAGGCAAGTACAATTGTATCATGTATTAAAGGACCACTTTAAAGAACCACTGTAGCACATTTTCAAGCTAGGCTCAAATGTTAAAAAACATTCTTATTATCTGTTTTCTCTTAAATCTGAGCTGCATATGTCCTCCTACCTGTATCTATCAGGGGTGTGACCGGTTTAGGTTCTGCTTCAAACTGAGCATGCTCAGTAAAGGAGACAGGGCTGTGATGGCTCATGCAATGTCACTAGGCAGGAGTCTAGGGGGCAGATAAAAGCATGTTAAGATAGAGCTGTTTTCATCTGTTGGCGGCAGTGGTGGCAGAGCTAACAATGTCATGGGGCAGGGCCAGTGACAGCAGACCAACTTGAGGTCTTGAGGAACTTTTTGTCATTTTCTTCAGAGGCAACCAGAAGACTATTCTCCAGTGCCACTAACCGAAGCCACTGGACCATGGTCACAAACCACTGGTAGGGAGGAGTTACTAACATCTTCCCTAGCCATTTGTCCCTGAGGATACGTCAAAGGGAATGTAAGACCACCTCTGACCTCCACAAGTAGTGAAGGGTACATCAAAACCAAAAGGTGAGACAAAATCAAAAACGTACTAGTGTCCAAAAAAATTGTAAAGTCAGGCCCTGAAGGACTGCTGCCACCTTCTCCTCCAGGGCTTAGGTGTATTAGGGAGACTCTTGCCGCAGCTCTCCCTTGTTCAGGAAGGTGCACAGAAAATGTATACAATGCTTTAGGGTGTACATATAGTGCGCCCCAACCTGAATGCTGTATCAGGCTCAACATTTTGAACCTCCCTGGAACCCTGTGCCAATGCATGCTAACAGTCATCACTACAAGGGGGTACAAGGATCTATGGTAAAAGGCAGAGAAGCCATAACTCCTGACAAGCTTTTAACAGTATTTGATATTTTATCAAGAAAAGCCCAATATATTATTCCTAAATGTCTTTATATATACTTTCGTAACTACTTTTTTACTATTAAGGACAGTAAAATAGTATCCGAAAAAAGGGGGAAATAAAATCAGGAACTTTATTAGAAACTCACAACATTCTGGTTTGTATGAATACATGGATAAATATAATTAAAGTATACAAAATCAGCATAGACAAAAGGGTGGATTTATATAAGGATTTCCCTGTGTCTCATTTCAGAGATCAATAGATAAATCCAATAAAAAATATATACAGGACCATTTAAATATAATGCAGAACGGCAGATTTTCTTATCAGTGACAGATTATACAGCTCATTATATGTCTTAAGAGGGACTTAAGAAAAGGTGTTGTTGTATTGCAACACCTTGTTTGCACTGATAATATTTACATTATTGCTCCCAATGTGGGTTAATTGAGGCTAAAGAAGTTGTTTTTAACAGTATGAATGATTGCTTTTTAATTGTACATTCTGGTTGGAAATGTTATCTTTGTGATTTGTCTTTCCTATCTTATTATAGGGGGATCAGCCAGCTTATGGGGCACACCATAGCCCATCAGATAGGAGGTTTCTGCAATGAGACATAGGGAATTTCTTGTATTATTATTATTATTACTAGCGACTTGCCCGTCAAAAATGACGGGGCAATAAAAAAAAATATAACACACTAATGCATGCATGTAATAACACTATAAGTGCCATGAGGGTCATCCAGGACCCTCATGACCCAAAGTGTAAGCACTACACCATTTTAACCCGGTCTCTTATGGGGGTCTATACAGACCCTCATAAGCCTCTATTTAACTCTATTAGTCCCATAAGGGTATTTAAAGACAATCATGGGACAGTTGGAAGCCTAACATTACCCTGTAAGTGCTATGAGGGTTCTCCAGTACCCTCATGACACTACAGTGGATATAAAATGTGTACACGCCCCTGTTAAAATGTCAGGTTTCTGTGCTGTAAAAAAATGAGACAAAGATAAATCATTTCAGAACTTTTTCCACCTTTAATGTGACCTATAAAGTGTACAACTCAATTGAAAAACAAACTGAAATCTTTTAGGTAGAGGGAAGAAAAAAAATAAAAATAAAATAATATGCTTGCATAAGTATGCACACCCTTAAACTAATACTTTGTTGAAGCACCTTTTGATTTTATTACAGCACTCAGTCTTTTTGGGTATAAGTCTGTCACATTTTGACTTGGCAAGATTTGCCCACTCTTCTTTGCAAAAACACTCCAAATCTGTCAGATTGCAAGGGCATCTCCTATGCTCAGCCCTCTTCAGATCACCCCACAGATTTTGAATCGGGTTCAGGTCTGGGCTCTGGCTGGGCCATTCCAAAACTTTAATCTTCTTCTGGTGAAGCCATTCCTTTGTTGTGTTGGATGTATGCTTTGGGTCGTTGTCATGCTAAAAGATGAAGTTCCTCTTCATGTTCAGCTTTCTAGCAGAAGCCTGAAGGTTTTGTGCCAATATTGACTGGTATTTGGAACTGTTCATAATTCCCTCTATCCTAACTAAGGCCCCAGTTCCAGAAAAACAGCCCCAAAGCATGATGCTGCCACCACCATGCTTCCCTGTGGGTATGGTGTTCTTTTGGTGATGTGCAGTGTTGTTTTTGCGCCAAACATATCTTTTGGAATTATGGCCAAAAAGTTCAACCTTGGTTTCATCAGACCATAACACCTTTTCCCACATGCTTTTGGGAGACTTCAGATGTGTTTTTTTAAAAATGTAGCCTGGCTTGGATGTTTTTCTTCGTAAGAAAAGGCTTTCGTCTTGCCACTCTACCCCATAGCCCAGACATATGAAGAATACGGGAGATTGTTGTCCCATGTACCACACAGCCAGTACTTGCCAGCTATTCCTGCAGCTCCTTTAATGTTGTTGTAGGCCTCTTGGTAGGGAGGGAGCTCCAGGAGCTCCAGTTCTTGGTAATGTCACTGTTGTGCCATATTTTCTCCACTTGATGATGACTGTCTTCACTGTGTTCCATGGTATATCTAATGCCTTGGAAATTCTTTTGTACCCTTCTCCTGACTGATACCTTTTAACAATGAGATCCCTCTGATGCTTTGGAAGCTCTCTGTGGACCATGGCTTTTGCTGTGGGATGCGACTAAGAAAATTTCAGGAAAGACCAACTAGAGCAGCTGAACTTTATTTGGGGTTAATCAGAGGCACTTTAAATGATGGCAGGTGTATGCTGATTCCTATTTAACACGATTTGGAATGTGATTGCTTAATTCTGAACACAGCTACATCCCCAGTTATAAGAGGGTGTGCAGACTTATGCAACCACATTATTTTTATTTTTCATTTTTCTTCCCTCCACCTAAAAGATTTCAGTTTATTTTTCAATTGAGTTGTAAAGTTTATAGGTCACATTAAAGGTGGAAAAAGTTCTGAAATTAATTATCTTTAACCCCTGTACAGCTCTACGGAATATGTTGGCGCGATATAAATAAAGATAATAATAATAATAATAATCTTTGTCTCATTTTTTTACAGCACAGAAACCTAACATTTTAACAGGGGTGTGTAGACTTTTTATATCCACTGTAAGTATAAACACTACACTGCACTATACCATCCAATAAACCATTAAATCTAAACTAACCCCCCTCTACACCAACCTATTAACACCTACACTACCTACCTACACTACCTACCTACCCCCCTAATAACCCCCACCACTCTAATTACAGAAAATAAAAAAACACTAAAGTCACCAAAAATAAACAATCTACATTACATAAAATAAAAAATAAAAAATCCCAAAAAATAAAAAATCTCCTTAAAAAAAACTGAAGTACATTACAACCGCCCCCCCCCCCCCCCGCCCACACTACAGAAAAAAAAATTATGCACCTGAAAAGAAAATACATACAAAACATACAATATAAATAAAATACAATACAATACGCCCTATCTACCATACAATCAATGCTATCTAAAATACATCACCCAATCTAATATACAATAAATCCTAACTATCTAAAATACATCCTTAATCTAATATACAATAAATACTAACTATCTAAAATACATCCCCCTATCTAACATACAATAAATGCTATCTCTATGTACAAACCCTAATTCTAAGCTAAAATAAAATAATTAAGACCACTTACCTTTGCAGATGTTCCCTTCAGATCAGCAACCTAGGGGACAACAATGTTTAGTACAACACATTTACAGAAAATAAATAAACATTATAAACATTCTAAATATTCTACTCACCTTTCCAGCATGTCCCCGCCCTTCTTCTTTTCTTCTCCGGCGCGGCCCCTGTTAAAAAAAAACATTGCATTTGTACAACATACATAAAAATAAAAACAAAGTAAAATAAACATAATATACATTGTACTTACCTCCCCGCGATGTCCCCGGCCTCCTCCTCTTCTGCCTTGTCCTCGAACAATCCCGACGCTAATGAGTCTCCTACAGAGTTTTACAGAAGAAAATTGTCAATGGTGGCTTCTGATTAGCTGAAAACGCTGTCTATCAAATTTAGCCAATCAGAAGACGCCAATGTGTGAGCCAATCAGAAAGGGATACACCACAAAATCCCACTCTGATTGGATAATGCACCTGTCAATCTTGATTTAAACCAATCAGAAGGCTTTATTGCCATCAGCCAATCACAAAGGGATACACCCCCACGGGGTGATTGGCTGAAGATATCTGCGCCTTCTCATTGGCTGTAATACTGTTTGACATGTATGCCATTGTGATTGGCTATTGTCACTGCAACCAATCAGAATGCGCAGATGCCTCCAGCCAATCACCCTGTGGGGGTGTATTCCATTGTGATTGCCTGAAGGCATCTGCGCCTTTTGATTGGTTTAAATAAAGATTGACAGGTGCATTATCCAATCAGAGTGGGATTTTGGGGTGTATCCCTTTCTGATTGGCTCACACATTGGCACCTTCTGATTGGCTGAATTTGATAGAAAGCGTTTTCAGCCAATCAGAAGGAGCCATTGCCTATTATCATCCAGAAAAGGCTCTAGGAGGCTCATTAGCTTCGGGGAGGTCCGCAAGTTTATGTAAACCCCCATGAGTGACAGAGTTAATTAATGTATTATAGGGGTCTGTATTGACCCCCATGAGTGCCGGGGTTATTTATTGGCTTATGGGGGTCTGTATTGAACCCCATGAGTGCCGGGGTTATTTCTGGATTTATGGGGGTCTATATTGACCCCCATGAGTGACAAAGTTAATTATGGGTTTATGGGGGCTTGTATTGACCCCCATGAGTGATGGTGTTAATTAAGTGCTTATGAGGGTCTGTATTGACCCCCATGAGTGATGTGGTTAATTAGAGGTTCATGGGGGTCTGTATTGACCCCCATGAGTGATGGGGTTAATTAAGTCCTTATGGGGCTCTGTATTGACCCCCATGAGTGACAGGGTTAATTAAGTGCTTATGGGGGTCTGTATTGACCCCCATGAGTGACAGGGTTAATTAAGGGTTTATGGGGGTCTGTATTGACCCCCCATGAGTGCCAGGGTTATTGGCTTATGGAGGTCTGTATTGACCCCATGAGTGACAGGGTTATTGGCTTATGGAGGTCTGTATTGACCCCCATGAGTGACAGGGTTAATTAATGGTTTATGGTGGTCTGAATTGCCCCCCAAGAGTGACAGAGTTTTTTAGGGGTTGGTGGGTCTCTGTGAAGAGCCCCATGAGTGATAGAGTTATTTTTTTTTATTACGTGTCCTTTAAGGATCTTTAAGGTCCTTTATGGACCCACAAGGCGGGAATTTTGAATTTTCATTGCAGCAGGGGTCCCCGATCGGGTGCGATAGGGGACCCCCACTGCGAGGGTTAATGTGGGGTTAATGCGGGTTTCCGAGGTTATCTCGGATCCCTTCAAGGGTTAATTAAGGATTTATGGGGGTCTGGATTGACCCCATGAGTGACAGGGTTATTTAGGGTTTTAAGGGGCTCTGTATAGAGCCCCAGGAGTGATAGGGTTATTTTTTTTTATTACGGGTCCTTTAAGGACCTTTACGGTCCTTTGAAGGAAGCGCAAGGCGAGAATTTAGAATTTTCATTGCAGCGGGGGTCCCCGCGTGCGATCGGGGACCCCCACTGCGAGGGTTAATGTGGGGTTAATTCGGATTTCTGAGGTTATCTCGTATACCTTCAAGGGTTAATTAATGGTTTATGGGGGTCTGGATTGACTCCATGAGTGACAGGGTTATTTAGGGTTTGAAGGGGCTCTATATAGAGCCCCAGGAGTGATAGGATTATTTTTTTTTTTATTACGGGTCCTCTAAGGACCTTTACGGTCCTTTAAGGACCTGAAAGGCAGGATATTAATAATAAAAATAATTTTGATTGCAGCGGGGGTTGTACGTGGCTGGGTGGTCCGGGGTCGTGGAGCCTTCTTTAAAAAAAAAATTGGCGCCCATTTTTTTCCTTGCTTAGTCGTTTTTCGAGTGCTGAGGGATGCAGTTCTTGCAAGCTCGCTTTGCGAGCTCGCAAAGTGTCACCACGTTTCATAGTTCGACAACTATTATATGTGATTATCAAAGTTCATTTATAACGCACCGACATATTCCGTAGCGCTTACATAAGTTAAGCTCAAGATAAATACAAATTAACAAATAGCAAAGCAAGGAGGGCCCTGTCTTTGAGCTAGGAATCCAATGTTCATGGTGCATTCCCAAAGTACTTAGGACAGAAACTCGCAGGCTTACAATCTAAGGTATAGTGAGTGGTAAAAGAGGGAGAGAGAGGTGATAAGCGTGTTAGGGTGAAAGGTACAGTGGATATACAAAGTCTACACATCCCTGTTAAAATGTCAGGTTTCTGTGCTGTAAAAAAATGAGACAAAGATAAATCATTTCAGAACTTTTTCCACCTTTAATGTGACTTATAAACTGTACAACTCAATTGAAAAACAAACTGAAATCTTTAAGGTGGAGGGAAGAAAAAAAAAAAGAAAAATAATGTGGTTGCATAAGTCTGCACACCCTCTTATAACTGGGTTGTAGCCTTGTTCAGAATTAAGCAATCACATTCCAAATCGTGTTAAATAGGAGTCAGCATACACCTGCCATCATTTAAAGTGCCTCTGATTAACCCCAAATAAAGTTTTGCTGCTCTAGTTGGTCTTTCCTGAAATTTTCTTAGTTGCATCCCACAGCAAAATTCATGGCCCACAGAGAGCTTCTAAAGCATCAGAGGGATCTGATTGTTAAAAGGTATCAGTCAGGAGAAGGGTACAAAATAATTTCCAAGGCATTAGATATACCATGGAACACAGTGAAGACAGTCATCATCAAGTGGAGAAAATATTTCACAACAGTGACATTACCAAGAACTGGAGCTCCTTCCAAAATTGCTGAAAAGACGAGAAGAAAACTGGTCTGGGAGGCTGCCAAGAGGCATACAGCAACATTAAAGGAGCTGCAGGAATATCTGGCAAGTACTGGCTGTTTGGTACATGTGACAACAATCTCCCGTATTCTTCATATGTCTGGGCTATGGGGTAGAGTGGCAAGACGAAAGCCTTTTCTTACGAAGAAAAACATCCAAGCCAGGCTACATTTTGAAAAAACACATCTGAAGTCTCCCAAAAGCATGTGGGAAAAGGTGTTATGGTCTGATGAAACCAAGGTTGAACTTTTTGGCCATAATTCCAAAAGATATGTTTGGCGCAAAAACAACACTGCACATCACCAAAACAACACCATACCCACATTGAAGCATGGTGGTGGAAGCATCATGCTTTGGGGCTGTTTTTCTTCAGCTGGAACTGGGGCCTTAGTTAAGATAGAGGGAATTATGAACAGTTCCAAATACCAGTCAATACTGGCACAAAACCTTCAGGCTTCTGCTAGAAAGCTGAACATGAAGAGGAACTTCATGACAACGACCCAAAGCATACATCCAAATCAACAAAGGAATGGCTTCACCAGAAGAAGATTAAAGTTTTGGAATGGCCCAGCCAGAGCCCAGACCTGAATCCGATTGAAAATCTGTGGGGTGATCTGAAGAGGGCTGTGCACAGGAGATGCCCTCGCAATCTGACAGATTTGGAGTGTTTTTGCAAAGAAGAGTGGGCAAATCTTGCCAAGTCAAAATGTGCCATGCTGATAGACTTATACCCAAAAAGACTGAGTGCTGTAATAAAATCAAAAGGTGCTTCAACAAAGTATTAGTTTAAGGGTGTGCATACTTATGCAACCATATTATTTTATTTTTATATTTTTTCTTCCCTCTATCTAAAAGATTTCAGTTTGTTTTTCAATTGAGTTGTACAGTTTATAGTTCACATTAAAGGTGGAAAAAGTTCTGAAATGATTTATCTTTGTCTAATTTTTTTACAGCACAGAAACCTAACATTTTAACAGGGGTTTGTAGACTTTTTATATCCACTGTAATACGCTTCTTTAAAGAGATGTTTTTTAAGTAAGGTTTTAAATGTTTTGAGGCAAGAGGATAATCTGGTGGAGCGAGGCAAGGAGTTCCAGAGACTAGGGGCAGCATGAGAAAAGTCCTGAAGGCGGGAGTGAGAGGAGGTAACAAGAGTTTGCGGGCCTCAAATTAACTTGCAACCTCACTCACAGGCTCCCTGGCACTCCCCCTAAACTGTGTGTTAGTGTGTAAGTAAATTTGAAGCATATTTGTGTGCTTTTGCAGTTTGGTGGTTCGGCCGTTAAATGCGTATTTTTGCGGGCCGTAATTTCTCGTCTGTCGCTAAGTCCCAAGTCGTACGAGCCGTAATTTCGTGGGCGTCACTAAGTTGCGGTGATCGCCTTCTGCGCTCTTTTTATCTAAGTACCGCGTGTATCGGAATGATCGGCTGCTGCGCTCATCTCCACCAGCGTAATGACCGTCTTCGACGCTCATTGCCTAAGTCCCGCTCATTGCGCCGCTCATCTCCGCCAGCGCAATGACTGCCTTCGGCGGTCATTGCCTAAGTCCCGCAGGTCGCAGGGATGAGCGCCTGCAGTGCTCATCTCCACCAGCGCAATGAGAGCCTTTGGCGCTCATTGCCTAAGTCCCGCGGGTCACATTGCCTAAGTCCTGTGGCGCTCGTAGCCTGGCCGCAACTCGCTGCGCGAGCCCCCAATTTTAGCATGGTGTTACCAACAACTTTTGGTAAGCCCGCACTGCTCACAACTATATATGTAACTAGCGACTTGCCCATCAAAAATGTCTCTCCCCCTGTCTACTTCCTCCCTTGTGTCTCCTTTCCCCCTCCTCTCCCTCTCCTGTGACACCTTTGCCCCTTCTCTCCCTCGCCTGAGCTTCCTTTCCCCCATCTCCTTGTCCTGTGTGTCTTTTCCCCCTGTCTCCCTTCCCTGTGTCTCTTTTACCATCTCCCTCCCCTGTGTCTCTTCTACCATCTCCCTCCCCTGTGTCTTCCCCCTCCCTGTGTCACTTCCCGCCCTCCCCTGTCTCTTCCCACCCTCCCCTGTGTCTCTTCCCCCCTCCTCTGTGTCTCTTTCCCCCTCCTCTGTGTCTCTTCCCCCCCTCCCCTGTGTCTCTTCCCCCCTCCCCACTGTGTCTCTTCCACCTCTCCCCTGTGGCTCTTCCTCCCCGGGGCTCTTCCCCCCTCCCCTCTGTCCCTCCCACCAATGTCTCTTCCCCTCTTACCTGTGTCTCTTCTCCCCCTCTCCTGTGTTTCTCCCCCACTTACCCGTATCTCTTCTCCCCCTCTCCTGTGTTTCTCCCCCACTTACCTGAGTCTGTTACACCCCTTCCCCTGTGTCTCTTACCCCCCTTCCCCTGTGTCTCTTTCTCCCCCTCCCCTGTGTCTCTTTCTCCCCCTCTCCTGTGTCTCTTTCTTCCCCTTACCTGTGTCTCTTCCCCACTTACCTGTGTCTCTTCCCCCTCGCCTGTGTTTCTCCCCCCGCCCTGTGTCTCTTCTCCCTTCTCCTATGTCTCTTCTCCCCTCCTATGTCTCTCCCCCCTCCCCTGTGGCTCCTCTCCCCCTCCCCCGCTGTCTCTTCCCCCCTTCATCTGTGTCCCTTCCCCCTCCCCTGTGTCTCTCCCCCTGTTGATCTTCCCCATCCCCGGTGGCTCTTCCCCCCCCTCCTCTTTGTCTCTTCCCCCCTCCCCTGTATCTCTTTCCTCCTTCCCCTGTGCCTTTTCCCCCTTCCCCTGTGTCTCTTACCCCCTCCCCTGTGTCTCTTTCCCCTCTCCCCTGTGTCTCTTACCCCCTCCCCTGTGTCTCTTTCCCCTCTCCCCTGTGTCTCTTTACCCCTCCCCTGTGTCTCTTTACCCCTCCCCTGTGTCTCTTCCACCCCCTCCCGTGTCTCTTCCACCCTCCCCTGTGTCTCTTCCCCCCTTACCTGTGTCTCTTCTCCCTGTCGCCTGTGTCTCTCCCCCACTTACCTGTGTCTCTTACCCCCCTTCCCCTGTGTATCTTACCCCCCTTCCCCTGTGTATCTTACCCCCCTTCCCCTGTGTCTCTTTCTCCCCCTCCCCTGTGTCTCTTTCTCCCCCTCCCCTGTGTCTCTTTCTCCCCTCCCCTGTGTCTCTTACTTCCCATTACCTGTGTCTCTTCCCCACTTACCTGTGTCTCTCCCCCTCTTACCTGTGTCTGTTCCCCCACTCCCCTGTGTCTCTTCCCCCTCCTGTGTCTCCCACCACCCTGGTATCTCTCCCCCCTCCCGTGTGTCTCTTTCACCCCCTCCCCTGTGTCTCTTCCCCTCGCCTGTGTCTCTTACCCCCCTCCCCGTGTGTCTCTTACCCCCCTCCCCCTGTGTCTCTTCCGCCACCTCCCCTGTGTCTCTTCTCCCCCTCCCCTGTGTCTCTCCCCCACTTACCTGTGCCTATTCCCTCCACTCACCTGTGTCTCTTCCCCTTCTCCTGTGTCTCCTTCCCTGCCCTGTCTCTCTTCCCCTGCCCTGTGTCTATTTCTCTCTCCTCTGTCTCTTCCCCCTCCCCTTTGTCTCTTCCCCCTCCCCTGTGTCTCTTACCCCCTCCCCTGTGTCTCTTACCCCCTCCCCTGTGTCTCTTCTGCCCCCTCCCCTGTGTCTCTTCTGCCCCCTCCCCTGTGTCTCTTCCGCCCCCTCCCCTGTGTCTCTTCCGCCCCCTCCCCTGTGTCTTTCCCCCCCTTACCTGTGTCTCTTCTCCCCCTTACCTGTGTCTCTTCTCCCCCTTACCTGTGTCCCCCCCTGCCCTGTGTCTCCTTCCCTGCCCTGTCTCTCTTTCCCCCTCCACTGTCTCTTCCTCCCCTCTCCTGTGTCTTCCCCCCCCTTTCCTGTGTCTGTCCCCCCTCCCCTGTGTCTCTTCCCCCTCCCCTGTGTCTCTCCCTCTGTGGATCTTCCCCCTCCCCTGTGGCTCTTCCCTCCATCCCCTATGTCTATACCCAGCTCCCCTGTTTCTCTCATCCCGTGTCTCTTCCCCTTTCCTTTGTCTCTTCCCCCTCCCTGTGTCTCTTTCTCCCCTCCCCTGTGTCTCTTTCTTCACCTTACCTGTGTCTCTTCCCCACTTACCTGTGTCTGTTCCCCCCCTCCCCTGTGTCTCTCCCCCTCTTACCTGTGTCTGTTCCCCGACTCCCCTGTGTCTCTTCCCCCCTCCTGTGTCTCTTCCCCCTTCTCCTATGTATCTTCCCCCTCCCCTGTGTCTCTATCCCCCCTCCCCTGTGTCTCTTACCCCTCCCCTGTGTCTCTTACCCCCTCCCCTGTGTCTCTTACCCCCTCCCCTGTGTCCCTTACCCCCTCCCCTGTGTCTCTTTACCCCCTCCCCTGTGTCTCTTCCCCCCTTACCTGTGTCTCTTCTCCCCCTCCCCTGTGTCTCTTCTCCCCCTCCCCTGTGTCTCTTCTGCCCCTTACATGTGTCTCTTCTGCCCCTTACCTGTGTCTCTTCCCCCTCTCCTGTGTCCCCCCCTGCCCTGTATCTCCTTCCCTGCCCTGTCTCTCTTTCCCCCTCCACTGTCTCTTCCTCCCCTCTCCTGTGTCTTCCCCCCCTTTCCTGTGTCTGTCCCCCCTCCCCTGAGTCTCTTCCCCCTCCCCTGTGTCTGTCCCTCTGTGGATCTTCCCCCTCCCCTGTGGCTCTTCCCTCCATCCCCTATTTCTATACCCCCTCCCCTGTTTCTCTCATCCCGTGTCTCTTCCCCTTTTCTTTGTCTCTTCCCCCTCCCTGTGTCTCTTTCTCCCCGCCCCTGTCTCTTTCTTCCCCTTACCTGTGTCTCTTCCCCACTTACCTGTGTCTCTTCCCCCCTCCCCTGTGTCTCTCCCCTTCTTACCTGTGTCTGTTCCCCCACTCCCCTGTGTCTCTACCCCCCTCCTGTGTCTCCCCCCGCCCTGTGTCTCTTCCCCCTTCTCCTATGTCTCTTCCCCCTCCCCTGTGTCTCTTACCCCCTCCCCTGTGTCCCTTACCCCCTCCCCTGTGTCTCTTTACCCCCTCCCCTGTGTCTCTTCCCCCTTACCTGTGTCTCTTCTCCCCCTCCCCTGTGTCTCTCCCCCACTTACCTGTGTCTATTCCCTCCACTCACCTGTGTCTCTTCCCCCTCTCCTGTGTCCCCTTCCCTGCCCTGTCTCTCTTTCCCTGCGCTGTGTCTATTTCCCTCTCCTTTGTCTCTTCCCCCTCCCCTGTGTCTCTTCCCCCTCCCCTGTGTCTCCCACCCCCTCCCCTGTGTCTCTTACCCCCTCCCCTGTGTCTCTTAACCCCCTCCCCTGTGTCTCTTTCCCCCCTCCCCTGTGTCTCTTTCCCCCCCTCCCCTGTGTCTCTTCTGCCCCCTCCCCATGTCTCTTCTGCCCCCTCCCCTGTGTCTCTTTCCCCCCTTACCTGTGTCTCCTCCCCCCCTTACCTGTGTCTCTTCTCCCCTTCCTCTGTGTCTCTCCTCCCTTACCTGTGTCTGTTCCCCCACTCACCTGTGTCTCTTCCCCCTCTCCTGTTTCCCCCCTGCCCTGTGTCTCCTTCCCTGCCCTGTCTCTCTTTCCCCCTCCTCTGTCTCTTCCTCCCCTCTCCTGTGTCTTCCCCCCCTATCCTGTGTCTGTCCCCCCTCCCCTGTGTCTCTTCTCCCTCCCCTGTGTCTCTCCCCCCTCCCCTGTGTCTCTTCCCCCATTCCCCGTGTCTCTTCCCCCTTCACTGTGCCTGTTTCCCTCCCTGACCTCATCCTCCTCCTCCCTCCATCCCCCTCCTCCCTTTCCCCCTCTACAATGAATGTGATGAGGGGAGGGAGGGAGGAGGAGGATGAGGGGAGGGAGGAGGAGGATGAGGGGAGGGAGGGAGGAGACAGTGGGGGTGATGCGAGCCCCCTTGTCCCTCTCCCCTCACTTAGCTGCTCCTGTCGGTCTCCGTGGCGTCTTCGGGCTGTTTCGGCCCCGGCATATGCTAATGACGTGAAGCGCATGTGAACTCACGTCATTAGCATATGCCGGGTTACCGACACTGATGACGCGATGGAGAGGAGCAGCTGATGAAGGTAAGTGAGGGGAGAAGGGGGGTTTAATTGGAGAGGGGGAAAGAGAGAGGTAGGAGGGAGGAAGAAGGAGACACTGGGGTAATGCAAGGCTGGGGGGCCTTGCGATGAGCGCCTCGGGCGCTCATCTCGAGTCCTTCCCTGGCAGGAACCAGGTAGTCCCATGAGCCTCGAGGTTACGGGCCGCAACGTCTCGCCTTGCTTCGCAAGCCTCGCAAACAGCTAACCTCGCAGTTGCGGCCCGTACTGCCTGTCCCGGCGCTCATCTCCACCAGTGCAATGAGCGCCTTTGCAGTTTTAACATTGCGTTACCAGCGTTTTTTGGTAAGACGGCAATGCTGGGAACTATATATGTGATTAGAACACTTACTTTACCAGTCTAGATCTTTTTCAAACAATTTTGCAACTCTGGCTTTTATATTTCAATTGTAGAATGAGACAAAATGTAATAACATCCATCATATTCCTTTCCTAATATATTTCATTAATTCTACTACTTAACCTTCTGAAGCATGAATTATCCTTTTTCAATTACCCATCCGTAAATAATAAACTTTGTAGTGATAAAAAATACAATAAATAATATACCAATTTTCATTTTTCAATTTATTCACTCAGACCTATTGCACATCTTATTGTCTTTATAAATACAAAATAAATTAATCTTTTCAAGAATTCCTTCTCAGAAAATGAATATCATTAAGCACATAAGTATGTCAGTCATTCCTTTTTAAGTTAACCATACAGAATTTGCATACTTAAATGATTTAATATAGCACAATGTTTTCACATCTCCATTCTTTATTCTCCTTAATCAATACAAATCCATATAACAATGGAACAATGACCTCAGTTTTCCAGTTCTGTATCCATTATATCAATATCGTATTTATTCTCCTTAAGATATATATAAGACCATGTAATAATGGTTCAGTGATATTTTAATCGATACATTTTATTAGGCTTCTTTAGTTAATGACAAAGCCCACATATTTCTATGTATACAGTTCTATATTTTAATCAAATAGTATTACTGCAAAACTAATATAATTCTATTAAAAAAGTTTTATATAATATATTTATATTTTCATAATTACATTTTATTTCAAAAACAGCTTAGGTCAAGCTCCTTATGCAGGCATTTAGACCTTAAAGTGTTTAATTTATAATTCCAATAGGTCTTTCTGGCAAATTTTCTTATATCTGCCCCATATTTCACTTGTTCTGTTGCCAAAATATAAAGTCCCTTGTATAATTTCCATTATGTTTTCTGAAAGGTTATACACTATATTTTTTGCACTTTTATATTCAATATATTCAAACAATGTTCCCTAAACATTGGAAACTCAATCAGTTAATTAGAAAAAAAGGCATTTTAATGCATCTCCAAGACCCTATAGAGATCCATGATAAATTGGCTGGAAGTTGTGCATGTGAGAGGGGCGATTACATTTCTGAAGAGCTATTGTTGCAGTGACTGATGCAAGCGGTCTGATTCTGGGTCAGTGAGAGGGAATGGGTGTTGTGTATATTTCATTCTTATCCAATGAACAGTCAACTATTCCTTCTTTCCACCACTCTCTTCACGGATTGCCAAAACAAACAGTATCATGATTCATCACTGCGGAATTGATGTAACAAACACAAAATGGATTCTTGCACTTATAAAGTCTTCAAAAAAAAATGCTTTATGCCCATGGCTTACACAATGGCTAATATTGTTAATTTGTATATACTTGAAAAACAAATGAATTTTTTTCGTTAACTCTTTTATTGGATAAATCTGCTTGGTTTGTTAGGTGTATGAACTTTGAACGTATCGCTAAACGGTGTTTGAGAAAGTGGATGTAATTCCCTTGTGTGTGTCGTCAGGGGTATATATGAGGTATATTCAGAAGGTGCAGTGCATCAGACTATAGAATGATACAACCAGTCTGAGTCTTAATCCGGAATGGAACGGGAAGTTTCAGGAGTGTGCAGCTTCTTAGCTGATCACTGTTCACCTAGTGTTCTGGTAAGTATGTAAAACAAGAGAGAAAGTACAGGGGGAGAAGCGCATCACATCCTAGTTCAGATAAACCAATGTGGAAATACAGAAATAGATAAAAATGTATGCCAGTCAACACGATATGAGGTATTTTCAGGCTCGGCACAGGAGATAAATATTCCCTTCCACGTATCTAGAACCCATGTTCTTCCATTCATAAGAGTCTGTGTAAGGTTTCTCCAATCCTTGATGTAGTGGTCCACGGAAATATATGTGTTATGTGTATGGCTACTGAGTGATCCTCCACTCCTATACCTAATATATATCTCTACAGAGACATATTAGTGAGTCCATATACAAGTAGCCTTAGTTAACACACTCACACTCATAAGTAATATTAATAAATTATTTATTGGCGTGTAAGTATATATAGATGTTAATATATAACATAAAAGGCCCAAAAGATGGCTAGATCATCAAATAATAATGTTAATATTACAAAAAGCTTAAAAATAGAACAAAAAAGCAAAGTAAATAGCTCTAGCAATAAATGATAAAAAGCACATCAAACACGTTTCACCATAAAAACGATGGATTCATCAGTGATAAAAGACTTCAGAATATGTAGAATAGATTATTCGTGCTATTTAAACTCCATTTTGGAGCCAAATCGCAGCAAAAAAACGAACAATAAAAAAACGATTTTTTGTTTTTTAAACTTTAATCGGTCACTGTTGCTATGGACGCCTCAGTATATACTCATCAATGTATGGAAGCATAATACATTTCAAAAGGAAAATTCAATATTTAATCAACAATTACATAGAGGCATCAAAGTATAAAAAGCATCCATGTATACCCAAAATATCATATTAATAATAATAATAGTAGTAGTAGTAATGGATACATATAACAAAAAAACACACAGTTAGAGAATAATATAATTGGGGAATACTCTTTTATATCTATAGAAAAGCACTTGGCCTGAAAGGATATATTAATAATAATAATAATAATAATAATAATAATAATAATAATAATGACAAAAGCGCCAATGCTGATGATAATAGCCATATTTGATATTATCAGTTGCTGTAGACAGACACCAGATGTTTAATATCACAAATGAATAGTATCAGATCAGTATGTTGGATTGAGGTATGGCATCAAATGAAATGGAATAAAATACAGTACAATCAAATAAATATAACATAATAAACTGTAATGTGAATACCCTATGGAACAGGAGACAATAATTTAAATTTAAAATTATACCTCTAAAAATGCTGCTAAGTCTATGTCCCTATTTAGACCATAGGGTTCTAATGTGCCCACGTTATGTATCTATTTTGTCTCTTGGCGTATAAGTTTAAGAAGTTTGTTTCCACCCCTGGTTCCCATCTTAATTTGTTCTTTGGCCTGTACTTTTACCCCCCTCATGTCTTTGTTGTGTTTTGTAACTATATGAGCTGAGAAGCCATTAGTCAAGACCCCTTTGGATACATTATACATATGCTACCTAAATCTAGTTTTTAGAGACCTTTTCGTGTGGCCTACATATTGTTTGAGTCATTTGCATGTAATCACGTACACCAGGTTGTCACTCTTGCAGTATTGAACTTGTAATAAACTAGATGAATGGAGAAGACTCTCTTCATGCCTCTATGTGTTCTTTTGTTGTTTTAATCAGATCAATCTTATGCTTTTTCTTTGCTTTTCTATATGTTTCATCTAAAGCTTTATCTCTTTGTTTCTTTTCCTATTATTTGCAACAGATGTGACCCGTAGAGGATAGGAGTAGCCTAAGAAACTCTTAAAAAAGACATCATTTATATTTTAAAAAGTGTATTAATATGTATATTGGATTTTGGAGGTAGTATAAATCCGCCAAACAAGTCGTGGAAAAAGAAAATGTATTTTTCTTACACATTAATTGAAGTCTGGGGCCAGCTTTGCTTCCACGATTTCCAGCCTGATGGAAGCTATGCTTACATCTTGCATGTGTCCTCATTGTCTCAACCTTATAGATGCTTAGGAAGGACACCACTAGCATCTTCTGCACTCTCAAAAGCTACCCTGGCCAGTCTTGTAAGGAACCCCTCTGGGTCTCCTCCTGTCTCATCTGAACACACAGGAAAGTATAATGAGCACAAAGAGTAACTATGAATTTAGTTTAATAATAAGTTTGTTTAGTATCATGATTAGGTGGAGAAGGACCTCACAATGTGAACATAAAAAAAGTTTTAAAATTAATATTATCTGCATGATGATTGAGCACCTCTAATTTTGTTGTTGTGCATGCAAATAACCCTCAGGGAGTTTTCTCACCCTAAGGGTGATAGGGGGAACCAGACGTGGACTCCTTGCTCACTGTGCCTTAGGGAGTAAAGCAGCACCTCACTGATGAGGCCGAAACGCGTCGGGGGTTTGCTCTTTCTCCTGTTCAGGGTAGAATTGCCTGGTATTTAGGGTCTGGATCACTCTTTTAAATAAGACCAGAGTTATATACTACAGGATATTTATCCCTGTGAAGGGCATGAGTGAGCTAAAAGGGGCTGCTCTCTGAGTAGGGAACCAGACCTATAGGACAAACCTACTTCAGGTATTGTCCGTTCTCATATTGATCACCTCTAATTTTGTTGTTGTTATCTGCATAACGAACTGAGACCTTTTCCACCTCCCTTCTTCCACATGACACATATTGTTGCATTAGGAGCCATATTGATATTTATGTAATTATCAATGGACTGTGCCGTAACTCACTGTTCCTCTATGCTGTGTACATATGTGACCATGGTCCTGAATGATATCATTAGTATTTCATTACCCTCCCCCCCACACACACACTCACAATAGGAGTCATTTTCACGGAGGGAAGTGGACACAGTCCCAGCACATTAGTGAGATGTGATTCATTTTTTCTATTAAAGATTATTTTATTGATGAAATACCGATTTCTTGAACAAATACGTGCTTTATGATCACAGCTCTCATAGATTCTCTTGATAAGTGATAACACACTACTGCATCATACATGCTATGCATGAAGTGATATAGATTCGATGCAGTGTGAGTTTATTACAGTTTAAAGGTCAATAAAATTTAATTACAGTATGTAGACATTTTAACTCCTAAAGAAGCTCATCTGAAAGTAGAACTTTGAAACATTAGCTTTTTTGAACAAAGGATTTTGGAATACATACATCCCTATTAAATTCTCCCTATGTGTTAAAATGTAGCTCGTAATGTAGAAAGTAAAACTTACTGCTATTAAATTAGCCCAGTAAAGTAAGCAACTGCCCATCCGTGGGTTTGGAGCAAAAGAAGCCTACGGGACATGGAACGTTGAACTTTGGGGCCTTTGTTCTCTCAAGCCCGTAACCGCTACAATTCCAATCAAGCAATTACATTGCAACGATTTCACTTGTGTTCAACCCCTTAACACGTAAATGGAGCCGAAAGGCCGAGTGCTAGAGGACTCGCAAGGGGGGTAAAGTTCAATTTGTAGAAATGTAAATGTGAATATCAGCACACTACTGTACTTTAATTAAAAGGGAAAGTGATGTTAGATCTTAGAATTAATAGCACAACATTCTAAATAGAGAACTCTGATAGAATATCATATTTACGGCTTGAATAATGCATTATCACTGGAATGTGGGTCCGATTGTAACTCGTAAATGTATCTTGTAAGACATTAATATCCAATCTCCATTTTCCTGTGACGCTATGATGATGATGTTTCCATTGGCTCTGTCTAAACCCGTAACTATGGGTTTGACTAATTGATCATGTTCACGGTGGTGCATCCAATGATCGACACGTTTACTGGTTGAGTCTCAATCTCGTAACTTGCAGCCCGTTCGAATTTAATAGCACAGTAACTCCAAATTTAAAATTTCAAGCCTGCAGCCGTTGCAGGTCTCACGTTGCACTTACGGTACTCAAATTTAATGTGTCTAATAGTGGGAAAAGGAAATTTTGAGTTAAAGATAGTTTGTCCTTAAAATATTTAATTTTCAAGCTCAAATATGTTACACTTCTCAATTTTTATAATAATAATTGTAATTAGATTTATGTATACAGTATGTGTACTTTTCATTTCTGCCCTAAGTAAATAAATAAGGACCTTTAAGTTAAACCTCTTTAAGTAAAATTGTTTTAACTGCTGCTAATCCAAAGTAGGTACCGTAGATATCTTTTTGAGGTCTACTCAAAAGATTGCCCTTCCATCTAATCTCAGGATACTAAATAGCTTGCTGCATTCTCAAGTAAATGCTCTTTGGAATAGTTCAGCACCTCTGCACCAAGCTGATCAAAATTAATTAACTTACAAAGAGATTAATTCATGGTACCCAGATAAGTGCATTGTAACCTGCTAAATACTAATGATCATAGATATCCATCTCTATTCAGTGATTTATATTTCTGCTAAGTACAATACATATACAAGTCTAGAGAGCAAATTATTTCCATATTAAAGCAATGTTTTCACATGACATTCCTAAAAGCAAGAATAAGCGCTGATAAGCAGCATATAGTTTTCTGAATTATCTGAAGCTTATTTCACAATTTGATTGCACATTGGCTGACAGGAACAAACCCCCAAAGACAGTTATATATTCAAAACAGTAAATTATGCTCCAAGAGTTTCATTTTGAGAAAAGAAAAACATTGTTCAACATTATCAAATGCCCTCTTTCAGATGTAGCAATGAAAAAAAGGGACTGAAATGGCCCTTTAAGGAATTTAACCATGTACTGCATAAGCACAAGTCTAATGTCACGACCTAGGGCAAGGGAACCATGTACACCCCTAACCCTCCTGCTTTTGCATACAAGAAAAATCCCTGATATGGTGAGGTCCTGTGTTTGTCTCACATTTATTGAGAATCAGAATATCAGGCTTACAAGCTCAGCCCAGTCACTTTTAACTGGAACGTAATTCCTTTAATTAGGATAGCACATAATACAAGTAATAGACATACACAATTGATTAGTGTACCAGACAGATAATTTATTATTCACAGATAGTTTTTTTAAAGGCCCCTTACCCCACCCTACACATGCCCCCCTTATCACCCCCCTCCCTGGATGAGGAGTCTTGTTTCTTACTGTGACCTCCCCACCCTGTTACTATGGCTATCAACCAACCTCCTTGTTTTCCAGATACACTGGGGCATCTTGTTAGGTCACTTCAAACTACCTGGCTTGGATTCCACATAGGAGGTTAGGGAGGGGACTTTCTCCCTGTCTCCGGATTTCAGGTCTGACTTCTTATCAATTTTTTACGACCCTCTGAGAGAATTGAACATTCCAGAAGGGTTAACTCCTTCCAGTCCATGACCATGACACTTTATAATGGGCAAAATTATACTGCACTCTCCAAAGAGACTAGTTGTGTCATACCTTTAGCATATTCTTAGCACATTCTTAACACACATTAATTCTTTAAACATGACACATATATGAAAGACACATTTTTACAGTCCTTAAAACAAGTCTCATGTCCATTGTAATAGCCTTTGATATTAGCAGCCCCATGTGTTAGGGTCCCAAATAATAGAGTTGCTTGTGGGTTTCAGGGGAGTCCCACGTTGCCCCAAAAATCATTCATGAAAGCTATCCGAGGTTTAGTCAAGCAAAATGTTTTAACTAGATAAAATTTGCTGACCGTATGGGGGGTTTTGGTTCTTACCTGATGTAAAATCTGTGTTTCTATTTTTCTTTTATTTGCTGCCATTATTTTTGAAATAATAAAAACTTAACCATTCCCTACATCTCATGGCTGCCTGAAGATATTGGGATTTGCATTATTTTCCAGAGAAAAAATCACTAAGATAAATAATGCATTGAAGAGAGGGGGTCAAACAGTCCTCTTTGTTGTTTCAAGCCCAGAAAGCTAATAGACCAGCTGAGAAATCAGGACACGTTTATGGTATCAGGGGATTGTGAGCCTCTTGAGGTATTGCGCATCAGATGAGGTGTCACACTTTTGGAAGATGTGTTGAGTTGTTACGACAGGCCCAATTCTCTTCTGCCTAGATTTCTCTTCACAATCAGAACTTCGGGATGAGAACAGAATATATAAATGAAGCTGCCTCGCTCTGGCTGGATGACAAGAGATATTGGAAAAGAAAGGAGCTGGATTTTTCTCACATTATTCTTTTTCTCTTTTTCAAGGAAACTTTATTATCCATGTACATCTATCAATTGAAATGAATTTTTGTAGACAAGGTGACATAGAGGGCAAATGCTTTATAAATATCAATAAGATGAACAT
>CM050164.1:432844693-433037193 GCA_027410445.1 Discoglossus pictus
TATTCTTCTTAGTTCTTTTGAGCATATAATTACTGTATCATACACATAGAGCCCCATTTTATTAGAAGCCCACAAATAGCTCTAACATGTAATTTTGGCTGGGGGTATTTTTTTCTTTAAATCTTTAGATGCATTCTATTGCCACAAACCTACAATTTATGTCCTTAAGCATAAACTCGTAAACCCTGCCTGCACTCTAAAGCTTTTAGGTTGTGTGTTTATAAGACGCTCAAGACCCTAAAACAATAAATAACTGGGAGGTGGAAGGCCAAGTATTACATAACTCACACACTCAGATTAATACCTACACATAGCTATAAACAGACTTAGACCAAAGCACATACAGTATAGACCCTGCATACCCCCCATACCCCTACACATTTTTATAATACACATAATACACACAACTCCAGCTGATACGCAGCCACGACTGGAGGATATACCACTCCCTCCAACTCCAGCTGACACATAGTCACGACAAGGGGACATAAGACTCCCTTCAACACCCTCTCAGCATGGTAGAGGGAGAAAGCATGGTGGCACAGAGTGTAGCGGCCCTGTGCTTAGAAAGAGGAGAAAATAGGGGCTGCATCAAATATTTTCACCTTGTCATCAACACTTTTCACTGAATATCTGGCTAGAGTAGAGGTTCATGGACTATGTGGTGGACATTTTTTGTAACCATGTGGCCTCCAACGATCACATGGACCATGATCCTCTTCTCTTTGAACAAGTATGGTTGTGTTTAACATTTTACCAATTGATGTTCAATATGGAATGCTATTGAGAAAAGATGGTGTATTTCTCTTATTATCTCATTTACTGATTTAAATCTTTGATCATTGCAGCCCCAGTCAAACTCATAACTTTTGAGCCTCGCGTTGAGGACCTTTGGCTCTCATTGCAATCTTGGTGGATACTAATAAAAGTTACGTTTTAGGAATCAGTTTATGCTCTGAGTGTTACCTAGTCTATTAGTATCCATATGAATTGTGTATAGATAGTAATCACTATGGTATGAGTTAGTTAATAATAGGAGTTCTTTTTTCTTGTCCTCAATCTGAAAATGTGCAAGGCCTAGGAGTAATTAACAGTGATTAGCCTTGAACGCAGCTATATAAAGTAGATCCTGGTTGGAGGATCAGAAAGAATGATTGACAGACTTCATTGTAAGTTCATCGTGAGTTAGTTAATAATAGGAGCTCTTTTTTCTTGTCCCCAAATCACATATAATAGTTGTCAAACTACAAAACGCTGTCACGCTTTGCGAGCTCGCAAGAACTGCATCCCTCGCGAAGCGAGGAGTCGCATTTGCGGAAGGTGGAGGCTTTACGACGCATGACTTTGAAACAACACCACCCCTACGTAAAGTTCCATAAAGGACCCGTAATAAAATAAAATAAAATTAACCCTATCACTCATGGGGCTCTATACAGGGCCCTATCAACCCCTAAATAACCCTGACACTCATGGGGGTCAATCCAGACCCCCATAAACCCTTAATCAGCTCTTGAAGGGACCCGCGATAAGCTCAGAAACCCGCATTAACCCCACATTAACCCTCACAGTGGGGGCCCCGATCGCGCCCCCCGCTGCAATGAAAATTCTAAATTCCCGCCTTACGGGTCCTTAAAGGACTGTAAAGGTCCTTAAAGGACCTGTAATAAAAAAACCTATCACTCATGAGGCTCTATACAGAGCCCCATCAACCCCTAAATAACCCTGTCCCTCATGGGGGTCAATAGAGACCCCCATAATACATTAATTAACCCTGTCACTCATGGGGCTCAATCCAGACCCCTATAAACCCTTAATTAACCCTGTCAATCATGGGGGTCAATACAGACCCCCATATGCCCTTCATTAACCCTGTCACTAATGGGGGTCAATACAGACCCCCAAAAGCACTTAATTAACCCCCTCACTCAGGGGGGTCAACACAGACACCCATAAACCCCTAATTAACCCTGTCACTCATGGGGGTCAATAGAGACCCCCATAATACATTAATTAAGCCTGTCACTCAAGGGGCTCAATACAGATCCCCATTAGCACTTAATTAACCCTGTCACACATGGCGGTCAATACAGACCCCCATAAGCACTTAATTAACCCTGTCACTTATGGGGGTCAATACAGACCCCCATAAGGATTTAATTAACACAGTCACTCATGGGGGTCAATACAGACACCCATAAACCCCTAATTAACCCCGTCACTCATGGGGGTCAATACAGACACCCATAAACCCCTAATTAACCTTGTGACTCATTGGGGTCAATACAGACCGCCATAAGCACTTAATTAACCCTGTTGCTCATGGGGGTCAATACATACCCCATAAGCCCCAAATTAACCCTGTCACTCATGGGGGTCAATACTGACCCCCATAAACCCTTAATTAACCCCGTCACTCATTCAGGTCAATACAGACCCCCATAAACCTAAAATTAACCCTGTCACTCATGGGGGTCAATACAGACCCCCATAGACCAATAAATAACACTGTCACTCATGGGGGTCAATACAGACCCTCATAAGCCTCTATTTAACCCCATCAGTCCCATAAGGGTATATTATGACCCTTATGGGGCTGTTACAACCCTAACATTAACCACATAAGTGCCATGACGGTCCTCAAGGACCATCATGACACTAAGTACAAACACTACACTGCACTATACCGCCAATAAACCATTAAATCGAAACTAACCCCCCTCTACACTAACCTATTAGCACTTACACTACCTACCTACACTACCTACCTACCCCCTAATAAAACCCCCACCACTCTAATTACAGAAAATAAAAAACCTAAGTCACAAAAAAATATATATACATTACATAAAATAAAAATATACATTACAACCCCCCGACTACAGAAAAAAAAAATACACACCTGAAAAGGAAATACATATAGAATACATACAATACAATACAAATAAAATACAATACCCCCTTATCTAACATACAACCAATACTATCTATCTAAAATACATCCCCCAATTTATCTAATATACAATAAATCCTAAATATCTAAAATACATACCCCTATCTAACATACAATACTATATAATATACAATAAATCCTAACTATCTAAAATACATGCCCCTAACATACAATAAATCCTAACTATCTAAAATTCATGCCCCTAACATACAATAAATCCTAACTATCTAAAATACATACCTCTATCTAACATACAATAATTGCTATCTCTATATACAAACCCTAATTCTAAGCTAAAATAAAATAATTAAGACCACTTACCTTTGCAGATGTCGCTTCAGATCACCAACCTAGGGGAAAAAACAAAAACAAATTAGTACAATTCATTTACATACAATAAATAAACATTATAAACATTGTAAATATTCTACTCACCTTTCCAGCATGTCCCGTCCTTCCTTTCTTCTCCGGCGTGGCCCCTGTTAAAAAAAAAAAATCCATTAATACAATATACATATAAACATAAAACAAAATAAAATAAACATAATATACATTGTATGTACCTCCCCGCGATGTCCCCGGCCTCCTCCTCTTCTGCCCCGCCCTGGAACAATCCGCAGGGCAGAAGAGGAGGAAGCCAGGGACATCGCGGGGAGGTAAGTATGTGTTGTAAATATGTGTTATTTTTTTCTGTAATGGGGGGGTGGTTGTAATTAATTTTTTTATTTTCTGTAATGTTCCTTTTTTTATTTTTTGTGACAGGTTTTTTTATTTTTTGTGACTTCGGTTTTTTTATTTTATGTAATTACAGTGGTGGGGGTTGATTAGGGGGTAGGTAGGTAGTTTAGGTAGGTTGTGTAGGTGTTAATAGATTAGAGGGGTGTTAGTTTAGATTTAATGGTTTATTGGGGTGGGTTTAGTGCAGTGTAGTGTTTGTACTTAGTGTCATGAGGGTACTGGAGAACCCTCATAGCACTTACGGGGTAATGTATAGACCCCCATAAGAGACCGGGTTAAAATGGTGTAGTGCTTATACTTTGTGTCATGAGGGTCCTGGATGACCCTCATGGCATGAATAGTGTTATTACATGCGTTCATTAGTGTGTTATAGGAGTCTATATAGTTGTGGCACACAGTACACTCACATTGTGTGACAAACAGCATTTCAACAATTTTGTATTGCCCCGTCATTTTTGATAGGCAAGTCGCTAGTGTATATATAACTTTGATACTAACTCATTAGTACCTGAACTATTTAAACTAATTGTGCTCCATTTTCGGATTGATCATAACAAGAGATTTGAAACTAAGAACAATGACCAGTAATTGAACTGTCATTCCATTCATTCAATCATCATTAAAATGAACAAACCCCTATTAAGCAAAGATTAGTCTCAAAGACTTCATGCTTGCTGGGAGGATTAGAAATGTTTATTGCCAGACTACTTATATCATGTTTGGAGTCATTGCTCTATCCATCACATGTGCTATGACTGTCAGAAGTTGAAAGTTGTACAACACGTTTTCTATTCAAAAGTATGCTCTATATATGTCAAAGGAAAGCTTTGTGTGTTTAACAAGTATAAGTATTTATATTGTGTATATATACAGACTGTGTCAGTTTAAAATGGATACAGGAATTCCTTATCTTGAAATGAAGGAAGTTCTTTAATGCTCTTCATCTCTCTAAATGACAAGTACCTGGCTTAGAAGCACATTTAACATATAAAATCAATCAGCCATTGCGATATATAGCATTTACCAAGTCCCTGGCGCTCAGGTAGTTCATCGGTTGGTCTGTGTACAGTTCTTTGATTGATGCCATGACTTACATGGAACCATGATTGGGGTTTAAGCCTTTAACCTCACTGTGTATGTTACACACGGAGGATTACCCTGCAAATGATCTTTGGCACACATGATAAATGAAATACTTTACGGTAAATTGTGCTGCATTAATGTATATCAAGCTAGTTGCCTAGCAACAGTAATGTCTTAGGTGTGCTGAGCACTCACTGATCAGCGGCAAGAGAAGATACTTTACTCAACACCGCCCTCTCAAATGTTTATAGCCATCTGTGGCATTTTCTTTATTATTAGCCAAATATATTAAAGTTTTTAATTCTGAGGACCAACTAGAATGTGGAGATAAATTTGGAAAATAATGTTTTACCAAACGGTTTTGGATTAACAAGCCTTCTTAATACTTACATGCTCTATTACTCTCCTGTTACCATGGTAATAGCTATGATATCATAAACAAATGCTCTGTGTGGGTGCAACTCTACTAGTGAATCATTCATTATTTTCTTTAATAATTATAACCACCTAAACAAACAAAAAGTTTTACTTAGAAATGAGCATGATCTTTTTTTTCCATCATTTTGATTTTTTGATTTTGGCTCCATTCGTGGGTTACGGGCTTGAACGCCAGTTAATTTGCTGCAATTTAATAGCGTTATTGGAAGCGTAACAGGTACGGGATTGACAGATCAAAGTACTTGCGGGCGTGCAGTTTAAATTTCCACATCCCGTAGCCTTTTCTCGCACCCTTACCCTGCAAGTTGTTGGCGGGTTGCTTTACGGGGCCAATTTAATAGCTGCAAGTCATGCGGGCTACATTATGGGCTATGGTTTTCAATGTTGAGGGAATTTAATAGGGCTAAGAGTCTATCATGTTCAAGCTTTTAAGATCTCCTCTGATCTGCAATATGCAGATTAGTTGTTTATTGATCCAGAGGAAGGCAAATAGAAAAAAACAAAACATTGAAACATTGCCAATTGTCTCAAAAGAGAAAACATATATTCCTTCCTGCCCCCAAAAACTGGCGATCGGATTCCTCACTGGATCATATACTCCCTCTCTAACTAACCAGGATAATCATGAATGCCCTTTTTATTTAAAAATATATCCAGACCCTTTTTAAAGTTATCTATCAAATCTGCTGTCACCACCTCCTTTGGTAGAGAATTCCACAGATTACCCATCCTTACTGTGAAGAACCATTTTCTTTCTTTAAGGTGGATTTTTTTTTACTTTTAACCTCAAGGGATGTCCGCTTGTCAGATGAAAACCTTTTGGCACAAAAAGTTCCCCCGACAAATCTTTATACTGACCCTGGATATATGACACCCCTATATTTGCTCTATTAAGATTATAAATTGTATGGCTATTTTACTTTCCAAATGTATAACTTTACATTTATTCGTATTAAATCTCATCTGCCATTTAGATGCCCATTTCTCTAATTTATGTAAATCCCTTTGGAGGGAAAGTACATCATTATCTGATGTAATTACCTTGCACTTAGTGTCATCAGCAAAAATGGAGACAATACTTTACAGTCCTACTTCTAAGTCATTAGAAAATACTTAAGGGTAATAGTTGCCCTTTAAAAAAACATATTTTAAACATTAAAGATGCTATTACAGATTTTTTTTTAATGAAAGTAAGTGATGTGAAGTCTAAGAATTCTGCTTGCCACCCTGCAATAAAGGCACATTTATACATTGTTTGTGAATTGAGAACGTATTGTTCACCTTTATCCAGTCTCACATTTTATTTAAAAAGGGATCTATATACTTTATACCTCTGTATTGTCCTGATTTGCTGGATACAATCTTAAACCAATGTATCAGCATGAGGAAGTTGTTTGTTGTTTTGCTTATCAGAAAAACAACAAAGTCAGAGGTGCTCAATTAGAGAATGAACTAACCTTAATAGGTTAGTTATATGGCCATGATAACCCACTCTGAGAGCAACCTCTTTTAGCTAACGTGTGCCCTTCACAGGAAGAAATATCCTGTAGTATATCAGGTCTGGTCCCACTCAGAGTGATCCAGCAATGAAATACCAGGCACATCTACCCTGAACAGGAGAAACTGCAAACTGCAGACATACGTTCCGGCCTTCATTGGGACTCATCAGTGAGGTGTACACTTCACTTACTTCTAAGAATGCTCCAGACTAATACATTCTCATATTCTGGATGTCTAACTGTTCCATCAAGTACAGTACCATTTTTCACATCTGTAACTTAAAATAACATCCACAGGAGGGCGGCTTTTTACTACCAATACACTTCTCATCAGGCTCTCTCCATAGCCACCACATTGATCAGATACCATCAGAAACTTTAAGGAAATATACCCACCCTGAAATGTAACCACCCCTGAATAAATCAAATACTCCTATAGGCTCATAGAAAGCACCACTGTAGTCCAAACTATTGTCAGATATAGTCATACTTGGCTTAATGCTATGAATTAATATATTGGGGTTTCAGCTACATTACAATTTGCAGCAAACATTAATAAGTATATATCACTGTCTATTTTTCATTTAAGAGTTTTGATGATAACATTTTAAATATCAAATAATTGGTCACACTCAGATACTTCATGAAAATAATTGTCATTCCCTAATTCAGGAAAAGTTATTTCAAGCACCCACATCACTATGCAATTACATTTCTTAATACTTTCCACATAATGTTATACTGAGCTCTTATAAGATTTTTGATTAGTCATTTCTTGTAATCCTTTCCAAATTCAGCAAACGTATTGTAAATTCAAAATATAAGAAGTTCTGAAGTATCTTAAACTTGAAACACTTTTGTTACACAGCACAGTGGTGTACAATAATTATGATTTAGATGTAGACCGTTTATCCTTGATCAATACACCCACCCTACACCAATGCAGACATGCAATGGATTATCAGGTTTGCCCGATTGGACTCCAGCAATATTTATAGCATTTGTTTGCCATAAACGGAAGCTTCTTACATACCAACAGAAAAATGCAGGTGCATTAAATGTCATATACCTTTGGTTGAATACAAGAAACAAAGATCAGAGTAAAGCTGACACTATGGCCGGATCTATGATTAGGCAAGTTAGGCAGATGCCTATAGGCGCATTACTAAGAGGGGCTCCTTATTTTTAATTTGAATTCAATATACTTTATTGCTTTTGCCTTCTTTGTATACTGTGTGCTTGTGGGGACGTGCATTAGGGAAGCAGGGTTTAACAGCCTGCTAGGGGGGCAGTATAAGGTAACATTGCAGTGCCAAGACAAAGCTGTACCTCCTACTGCTGAGCACATTAACCGTATCACTCATGGGGGTCAATACAGACCCCCATAAGTCCTTCATTAACCCTGTCACTCATGGGGGTCAATACAGACCCCCATAATCCCTTAATTAACCCTGTCACTCATGGGGGTCAATACAGACCCCCATCAGCCCTTAATTAACCCTGTCACTCATGGGAGTCAATACAGAGCCCCATAATCCATTAATTAACCCTGTCACTCATAGGGGTCAATACAGACCCCCATAAACCCTTAATTAACCCTGTCACTCATGGGGGTCAAAACAGACCCCCATATGCCCTTAATTAACCCTCTCACTCATGGGGGGTCCATAAAGACCCCCATAACACCTTAATTAACTCTGTCACTCATGGGAGTCAATACAGACCCCCATAAGCCAATAATTGACTTTATCAGTCCAATAGGGGTCAATACAGACCCCCATAAGCCAATAATTAACTCTATCAGTCCAATAAGGGGTCTGTATAGACCCCTATAGGACACTAATTAACCCAAGTAATAACACTATCATCTATCAACACTGTCATCCAGGACCCTCATGACACAAAGTGTAAGCACTACACTATTAACCCTAACTATACCCCATTAACCCAACTCTGGGCCTATTTAATCCTAACAGTACACATTTAACCCTAACAATACCTATGTAACCCTAACTGGGCCTATTGAACTGTAACTGGGCCTATTTAACCCCATCTAAGCCTATGTAACCCCATCTGTTATGTGGGTCTATACAGACCCTCATAAGCCCCTATTTAAGTTACAACCCTAACATTAACCCCATAAGTGCCATGAGGGTCCTCAAAAACCCTCATGACACTAAGTACAAACACTACACTGCACTATACCCCCCAATAAACCATTAAATCTAAACTAACCCCCCTCTACACTAACCTATTAACAACTACACTACCTACCTACTCCCTAATAAACCCCCCACTAAAATACACACATACCCCTTTATCTAAAATACAAAAAATCATATCTACATACACAAACCCTAAATCAAACCTAAAATAGAATTAAGACCACTTACCTTTGCAGATGTCCCTTCAGATTGCCACCCTAGGAAAAAAGAGCAAAAAAAATAGTACAACATATTACATACAATAAATAAACATTCTAAATATTCAACTCACCTTTCCAGCATGTCCCCGTACTTTTTATTTTTTTCTCCGGCGCAGCCCCTGTTAAAAACAAACATTACCAGCCTTATTAAAATTGTGATTCGGCCAATTGAATAGGGCTCTATATAAGCACAGAGCATATTTTTTTACAGACGTTTTTAGTTAGTTAAGACCTTGCTTTTGGATAGAAGTTCACTAACTAAAAACTTCTGTAAAAAAAATATGCTCTGTGCCTATATAGAGCCCTTTTTAATTGGCCAAATCACAATTTAATAAGGGCCTCATTCAATGGCGATTTGGCCAATTAAGTAGCGCTCTAAATAAGCACAGAGCATATTTTTTTAAAGAAGTTTTGAGTTAGTGAAAAACTTGCTTTTGGATAGATGTTTACTAACAAAAAACTAATTTAAAAAATATATGTTATGTGCATATTTAGAGCCCTATTCAATTGGCCAAATTGCAATTGAATGAGGGCCTAAGGCTGTACATTAGTACTAAATACACACACACACAATAAAATAAACATAATATACATTCGATGTCCCCTGCCTCCTCCTCTTCTGCCATGAAGGACCCTCATAGCACTTATGGGGTTAATCTTAGGCTTTTAACTGTCCCATGAGGGTCTTTATATACTCTTAATGGGACTTATGGGTTTAAATAGAGGCTTAAGAGGATCTGTATAGACACCCATAAAAGACAGGTTTAAAATAGTGTAGTGCAAACACTTGACACTTGTCCTGGATTTCCCTCATGGCACTTATAGTGTTATTACATGGGTTCATTAGTGTACTATAGGGGTCTAAATAGTTGAGGCACCCAGTACACTCACATTGTGTGACAAACAGCATTTCAACACTTTTTTTATTGCCCCGTCATTTTTGACGGGCAAGTCGCTAGTAAAAATAATAGCCATGATAGCATTAGACATCATATAATACTATATATCATAAACAATAATAATAAAGGGTTAATACACATGCTACATGATACTGGAGTGGGTTGCCAATTCCATCTCTAGTGGACTGTGATTTGTCTGACCTATCTGCTATGACCAGCTTCATTGCAGTACATAAGCCCCTTCACCACCACCAATTAGCAATGCTGAAGGGGACCAGGGGAACATACACCACACTAATCTACTGTAACCCATCAGAAGGGGCGCAAAAACACATTGAGGCTGTGTAGAGGCAAGGGGAGCGACAGTTAACTCATCTCCATCAGGGGTAATCTACCACCACGCCCATCCTGGAAAGTCCCACGCCATTGCTGGTGGCCATGTACCAAAATGTATAGTTATTCCCATTTTGTGACCTCTCATTATGTTCTGCTATTCATCAATTTACATTGGTGTAGATTGCTCAGGGGTGGTGGTGAAGGGGCTTGTGTCCCTGAATGAAGCTGTGAGCTATACCATGTAAGGCCAGTGTAGGTGGGCAGGTGATAGCAGAGAGGTCAGATAAATCACGGTTTACTAGAGAAGGAACTGGCAACCCACTCCAGTATCTTTGGCATGCGAACAGCACAGGCAGAGACCTAGCTAAATGGGCTGCAGTCCATAGAGTCACAGAGAGTCGGGCACGACTGAAGGACTGAACAACAAATATTAAAATGTTCCCCGGGTACTTGATATATGTGAGGTGGCAGTGAAATATAGCCACTATTTGTTTGCACAAATGTAGATGTGATGAGCTAGATGTATATGCAATTATATTTATATTTCAGGGTCCCCATTTGAGCCTCTGTGAGTGAGGAAGGGTTAATGTGGCATGGATTTCATGTTTTTATGTTACTATTTAATCGGGTAGTGTGTCTTTAATTGCTTTCTGCATGTTGCAGCATGGCTTTTCATATTGGCATGTGCATGACCATTCCAACATACTATAACATTACATAATTTTAAATGAATATTTAATCAGGTAGTGTGTCTTTAATTGCTTTTTGCGTGTTGCAGTAATTGTAATGCCTCTCCATGAGTTCCCCATGTGTTAATGTCCACTTGTGTGTTTATATTGTCTTTTAAAGTGTTTAAAAGTTGTCTGTAAACCCTTTGTGGGTCCTATTTTGAACCCGTAATGTTTCTGCCTTCATTTGCGAGTTACGGGCTTGAACGACATGGTGCCTGTTAGATACCTAGATGGCCTTGTTTAGTAGGTGTCAGGATATTTTTGGTGATTGAAACTATCAAAATCACTAGTAAGCATCGACATTGCCTTAGCTTTTTCTCCCCTCCTCCATATTTTATTTTTTTAAATGGAGGAATGTCATGTATTGGACAGTTCCCATGCATTGCAGTTCTAATAATTGATGAGAACAGTGGTAATCTTGCATAAAAACATTAATTTAGAATACATTTTTTATAGAGAGTGCTTAAACAAAGCAAGTAAGTATATGGTTTTTAAAGGTAAAGGATCAAATCTCTAATCCCTTTAGAATATAAGTTTGCAAATTTGTTTGCTAGAAGCTTTCTGGAAAGCGCTGGGTACTTCCATTTCTTGCATTGTGTTCACATTGTTTTGACGTGTGTGCGTGTGGACTAAGGCCCTCATTTAATTGCAATTGAATAGGGCTCTAAATAAGCACATAACATATTTTTTTAAATACGTTTTTAGTTAGTAAGCATCTATCCAAAAGCAAGGTTTTCACTAACTAAAAACTTATTTTAAAAAAATATGTTATGTGCTTATTTAGAGCCCTGTTCAATTGGCCAAATCGCAATTGAATGAGGGCCATAGTGATTATGCTGTGTGTTTGTGTGTTGTCTGTCTGTGTGTGATTATGATGTGTGTCTGGCTGACTGCCCACCTTCAGAAATATAGAGCACACAAATGTAAACTACAATCATTGTTACAGGCCATCAGCTGGTGAGACACATCCTGATCACAGACTCACGAATCACTTATATGAATAATGGCGTTATTTTTTACCATTAAAGGACAGCTGCAGTTCAAGTGAAAAAGACACTTGTTTTTCAAGTATATGCAAATAATGGACATAAACATTGTTTTGGGAAACTTCAAGTTTTGTAGTTTTTGTTTATAAATATAAGAACTGATTTTGTGTTTATTACATCACTGGTAGCGGAATCATGAGGGTGTGTTTTTGTGGCTATCATTGGAAGGAGAGTTAAGGAAGGAAGGAACAGAAAGCATTCCTTAATTGGAGAAAACTGCAATTGACACCTCACTCCTTCCACCTCAATGTCCCAGAAGTTAACTTCTTACTTCAGGAAATACAACCATAAATCTCTAGAAATGTAATCGCTCGTATCACACACACACAAACGGCTTCCACCTATGTATCATGGACTCCCACAGGGCCCAGCAGAGGCATAAAAAAATGTTTTCTAATTGAAAACTAGCTCTTAGTTAGACTCCACTTTTTCCATTGTGCAGTGGCCCTTAAACTTTCAGAATTTCTCAGTGTTTATGTGTGATACAAATGATCATGATTTGTGTTTGTGTAACATATGATTGCTTTCCTCCCATAGAAAAACATAAATAATATGGCCCACCATCAAATGCATTTAATAAACAAATAATTGCTTGTCATGTGTATGAGTATCTATGTAGCAAAAAGGCTGTTATAGGGAAATGGTTGTGATTTGCTCACACAGCAAGAGAGCGATATATATGCACAGAAAAGGGTGAATAATCAGAGTATTGTAGTATATAGTGATACCTTTTTTTATTGGACAAACATATTCATAGGTTTCATGACGAGCTTTCGAGAGCGTTCCTCTCTAGTGCCTGCATACCTTGTTACCCAGGGGCTCCAAAAAGGTAAATCCGGCCCTGGCTAATACCTCAAAATCGCCTTCTCAATATGTTTTCCTTTATTACAACTTTGCTAAACTTCCACCTGCATGCCCCAAGTAGGGCTTAATGACATGGCTCCCACAGAAACACCTTCAAGATAGTCTCGACCCTGCTGATGATTTTACAGAGCCATAACTGTATATTGTCCCCTTAGGAAAAACATATTACTGTTACGAGCACGTAGAGGATGATGCGAGAGAGGCTGGAGTCCAATGAGGACCAAATAGTAGAGGCACACTAGAGTCAAGGCCTCTGGGGTGATGGGAGAAGGAGGGGGTGAATCCGAGGCCTCAGGGAAAGAGCAGGGAGGTAAAAATCCCCAAGCACTGTCAGGTGGCAGGAGGCTAACAAGAAACAAAAGGATCCCCAATTACACCATGGAGGAATTTATAGTCCTGCTTAAAGCCCACCACGACTGGTCCCATATTATTAATACAGGTCAGTGGGCACAGATGTGGAAATAGATAGCAGCAGAGGTCAGCACTGTGGGAATCTATTTGAGGGATGTAAAAAAGCTTCAACACAAATATGAAGACTGCCAGTCACTTGTCAAGAAGAATTTGGCCATTAAATCTGCTAACACCTGAGTCACAGATGTGTTCCCATAGAGGTGGCGGAGTACAAATAGTGGGAGCAACTACTGATGGGCAAGATGTCAATAACAACCATGAATACATGCATATACATGTATTGCGCTGCGGAATATGTTGGCGCGTTATAAATAAAGGATAATAATCACACCACGTACAACACACTTATCAATCAGCTGAACAAGATTAACACACCATCCCTATTTCTTTTTCTTAACCAAAAATAAAAATCCTAATCCCAATCTAGTTGATGGCCATCATTAAGCAATTATGTTGCCCTGGAACACATTTATAATGTGGGATGTATTTTGATAATAAGAATACATATAACCTAGAGGCCATATCTCATGCAGGTTTGTATCATATATCCCCTCTGCTATACAAATTCAGGTCATGAGATCTTTCCTTATAAGTTTTGCCTTTTAGACCATAACGACACATGGCCCTACTCAATTGGTCAAATCACAATTAAATGAGCCCGTAATGCAGCACATAACTTCTACGGATATTCAATTGGCTACATTTAACAACTCACATTCCAATTGCGAGCTACAGGCTCAAAAGCATTGCCAGTTTGTCATAACTCTGTTCTATCTCCTCCGCCTGTAAATGTTGCCAGTGTAAAGACGCAAAATCGATATTCAGTTATAAAAAATTCAACAAGCCTGTAATTGCTTTCTATCCCATAAATGGCAAATGTATCAACAAATTATATAAGTACTATTTGGGACCCACAAGTGGGTTAAACACCTATTTGTATAACTGCAGCAGCAAACACACAGTTCTGTTTAAAATACTGGGAAAGCAATAAAAGGCATTATAATTAATTGCACAACAGTCTTAAGCTCAGAAATCTACAATAGAAAATAATTATTTTTAACCTCTATTTCTGGGTTATATTGATCTTGGAAATCAAGAAGTTAATAAATATCAGGCCACCCACATAGACCTAAATAGATGCTTTAATGTATTTCAACATTACTTGAGTGCAACCCCATCAGCGAACATTACTTATTTGCGTGTATTAATGCTTAACCTGCAATTGCAGGTTAATTGTAACCTCCATATTTTACTGATTGTCATGTTGACTGTCTCATTTACTCATGGGTGTAGGAATTGGGGGGGCAAATCCCCCCAGATTTCTTATTTTGTATATGCCTGCGTATAGAAGCTGTTATGTGTTCTGTGTATGAAGTGGGCTGTATCTCCCCAGAATTATTTTGGTTCCTACACCCCTGCATTTACTATTGGCTCTGTCTAAAAAGTAACTTACAGGCTTACTTCATTATTGCCAGATCACATGATCATGCCCGCTGAAATGCTACATGCGAGTTCATGGTCTGCGTGTTCAGGCTGTGAGCCTGTAATTACAGGTTAGAGACAATTGAATACATCTAACCAGAGCCAAACATTCTGTTTGGAGGTAATTACGGGCTTGAAATTGAAAAGGGCTCACAGTCTCCAGAACTGAAATAAAATTTTAGGTGAGTTCTAAGTATGGCTTATTAAAATGGCATTACCTCTCTTTTCGTACTACGAATTCCTGTACTAATGCATCCAAGCAACTTACTTGCTTTTCCTGCATCTTTGTTGCATTGCTTGCCTACTTTTAAATCATGCAATATAATTTATCAATCAATATACCTCAGATTAGTGCTTACCTATAATAGACAAATGACATGAGATAAACACACAATATTAGGTCACTGCAAGCATGCGCACCTATCTGTAAGCACACTTATCAATGGAGCAATATAATTTAGCCAAACTTCACGGGTAACACTGCAAGAAAGCTTAGGTAAGGTATGGTAGAAAGCAATTGCAAGAACTTACACTTAAAGTTTTTTTATGAGCATATTAAGTTCAAAGGGGTACTTTATAAATGTAAAATATCAGGAGACATGTAAGCTCTCAAGCTCTCGAACTCTTAGGTGGTTATTCTATTGTTTTAGTCAATTTTCTTTAAAAACATTTCTTATAAAAAATATAATATGATATAATAAATATATGAGCATGTAAAGGGACTTTTTCAACTAAAAATAAAGTTTATTTTTAAGTTAATCTTAGAGAGCATGAAAACTAGCTGTACATTGTACTAGTCATTTGACTATAAATTTGATAATTCCTAAGGTAATCCTTTATCTGTTGTACACAAATTAGTGCACCCAAATGTTAATTAGCTTATGTGCTATGCTAATTAGGATGGCGTCCACTTGCCTGTGTCTGTGGTGGCAAAACAATGCTTCCCTAGGAAGTCATGTACTTAGACCACCCTTATCAATCACTCTATGCCACACATTAGCATAATGTGCCTCTTAGCATAAATGAGCAAAGCTTAATAAAATAAAATAAAATAAAATAAAATAAAAGCATAATATCTCAATTTGATAAATTACTAGTACAATGTATAGACAGTTGTTGGAGATCCTAGAAGAGCTAGAAGCAGCCTTTGAAGATATCATGCTTGTGGTGCCTGTGAAGAATAATATACCAGAAAAGAGGCAGGTTAGGCTTATGAAGCTGATACAGTTCTGTGAGGATTATCAGCCAGTCTATTGGGGCAATATGGGCTCATGACAGTTTGCAGGATTATGAAGTAGACGAAGTGGTGTGGGAGTGTTGGAGAGGGAGAATGAAACAAAACTTCATATGATGGAGAATGTCCTAAGTAGTGTGTGGCAGAAGCTGGCAGAGCTGTAAGAAGAGAGTGAAAGCAGAGACCAGAATGCTCTAGCCCAAAGCTTCATAGAGAGTCTCACAGAGATGAGAGCTTGTGACTTTCCTGAAATTGTCAGGGAGCAGAAGGCTAATTCCTCAATTGAGAATGGACATTCGGTAACATTACATAACATGACGATAACAATACATTTTCCCAAGTCTATCAGCAGAAGCTGGACATTTGACATAAAAAGATGAATTTACAAAATGCCATCTAGTCACTATGTTATGCCTTAAGGCAGATGGCACAGAAGAAGCAAAATAATGCACATGATACTGGAGAGGACTGTATGGGTGAGCTATTGCACAGTGTGCAGAAGTACCTGGAAAGTGAACAGCATCATCTACACCTGGAACAAAAGTGCTTTCTGAAAAGAATGAAAAAGGTAGTGAAAGAGCAGGAGAGCTGGAAGAGTATAACCAGTGCAGAGGTTAAATAAGCATTTACATAGATGGCAGTCAACATGGTACTATAGATGCTTTGTCCCATATACACAAACACACAACATTGGTCACTCTACCCCAAAATGTACACAAAGTTATACAAAGCTCCCTTTTCCCCAGGAGATGTAAAAGAGTTAACGCCCAAAACAATTGTATTAGCTCCAGCAAAGTATAGCTTTCTTATGACTGAAGCAGAGAATTAGGCGTGGCCTTAATGCACTCCAGCTAGCAGTGTGTGAGGCTCTTTCTGGGCCTACAGCCTCGAAAGGGCTTTGTAAGAGACTGTATGCAAAATTTGCCTGAAGTAGAAGATAGACTTACAGAAGTGTATGTTGTTTATTGGAGCTGGAAATAGAGAGAAGTGTTTATTGAAGATGAGAAAAGAATAGAAGATCAGACAGATGGTTAGAGTTGGGAAAAGAGAATGCAAACCTGGACTTCTAAAGGATACAGGCCGCTGATTGTGAACTAATCGTTGGACTGTTTATGTCTTATTTTTGCTCCACCCAGGTATAGCTGGATGAGCGCAGACAGTGAAGTCAGTGTTCCTTTGGGAGCTAGGCCTGCTATTTTCTTTTATTTGCTTTGGTGTCTCATTTTGTAATACTGGTGAATATAAAGTAACATTTTGAAATGCATTAAAGCCTTCTGTAATTAATTGTGTTTCTCCATCAAAAGTGCCAAAGTGCCACCAATGAGGGCACAAACCCAATGGAGGCTGATACCTTGTCAATATATATATGTCTGTTTGTGTGTGACTGTAGTATAAGGAATAAGACAACCCTTATTGTCCATAATTTAGAAAAAACAGCTTGTATTCGTTTTTTTACTAAAGTGGTGATAATTAATAAAGCTGTATTTATATCTCCTCCAACTCCCTTCTTGACACATTCCAATCCAGCTTCCGGCCCCAACACACCACTAAGACAGGGTCACTTTTTTATTCTACATCTCCTGAATCTCTCTGCTGCCTTTGATACAGTTGATCACCGTTTACTAATCCAAATTCTCTGCTCCCTTGGAATCAGAGATACTGCTCTCTCATGGTTCACATCAGACCTACAAGATCAAACATTTCTTCTTCTCTGGTACTTCTTCTTCTCCTCACCCCCTGTCTGTTGGTGTAGCCCAAGGTTCAGTCCTAGGCCACCTCCTATTCTTTATCACTTGGCATCCTAATAAAATCTTTTGAAAGTCAGTATCATTTCTATGCAGATGACACTCAAATCTACCTCTCAGCACCTGATTTATCCCCCTCTCTTCTAGCACGTGTTTCCAACTGCCTCTCAAGCATATCCTCCTGGATGTCCACTTACCGTCTCAAACACAACTTGTCTAAAACCGAACTCCTAATCTTCCCACCATCTACAACAGCATCAATTCCTCTCATCTCTCTCACTGTCAACAGTATCAATTACTCCCATCTCCCAAGCCCGTTGTCTTGGGGTTCTATTGGACCCTGTCCTCTCTTTCATTCCTCACATACAGTCGCTAAGAAAATGTTTTCTTTTCAATTTGAAAAAAAACATTTCCAGAATATATCACTACCTTACATCATATCCCATCTTCACTACTGCAACTCATTTCTGGCTGTCCTACCCAACCACTATCCTCACTTCAATCCATAATGAATGCCTCTGCTAGACTCATCTACCGTACCTACAGCCTTATTAAATTGCGATTCGGTCAATTGAAAAGGGCTCTATTTAAGCACATAGCATTTTATTTTTTACAGAAGTTTTTAGCTAGTAAACTTCTATCCAAAAGCAAGGTCTTCAGTAACTAAAAACTTCTGTTAAAAAAAAAATATGTTATGTGCTTAAATAGAGCCCTTTTCAATTGGCCGAATCGCAATTTAATAAGGCCGTAAATGCCCAGTGTCAAGCAGCACATCTCTCTGTCAATCACTCCACTGGCTTCACATAGCCTCCAGAATAAAATTTAAAATCATGACCCTAACTTACAAAGCCCTCAACAAACACTGCACCCCCTTATATCTCTGCTCTCACCTTCAAATATTCCTCCACCCACCCTCTTCGCTCTTCTAATGACCTTCTTCCCACCATCAGGACTTTTTTTGGGCTGCTGCTATTCTTTGGTACTCCTTGCCTCGCTCCACCAGATTATCCTCCTGCTTTAAATGCTTTAAAACCTTACTAAAAACACAACTGTTTAAATAAGCCTATAACCTGCCTCCTTAACATGCACAACACTTCTCTCTCCCTCCTGTACCACATCCAAAACCTTTAGATTGTATGTCTGAGAGTTTTCAATCTTGCGCAGTGCTTTGGGGAAAGCGCTATGGTCACCAGTTTCTAAGCTCAAAGACAGGGCCCTCCATCTTTTGTTATATGTTAATATTGTTTTGCCTTGATCACAATGTATGTATAGTGCCAAGGAATATGTTGGCGCATTACAAATAAACAATAAAAATAATAACATAAAAAAAATTAAAATCAATTAAACAGACCTTTTTTCACTTTTATATGCAACTATTATATATTGCAGGCCTCCATCTACTTTACAAGGATGCCTCTGTCAACAGGGTTTTTCCTTTTAAGCTAATTATTTTTTCTTCCTAATGAGAGCACTGGCTTGCCTTGCACAAATAGAAATCTTTTTCCTACAAATCTCCTCCTACGGGAAACTAAAGAGTTACATTCCACAGAATACATATATGCATAATAATGTACTAAAAGGCCTAAAAACTAAAAAAAAAAAAAAATTCAAGTGTAGTTGTTAAAAAGAGGATAGTTTTAACCACAGTAGTCCTTTGAGTTCCTTGAGAAAATACCCTTTAATATCCTTAGTCTGTAGCCATGTAGCCCTATATGGCCACAGAACTCCTTGATGATGTATAATACTTTTTATGTATGGTTAGGAGTATATTATTATAAAAGTTTGAAAAAAAGATTATTATTAATTTAAAAAATGATGAAAGCTTAAAAGAAGAAAAAAAAATCATAAAAGTATACATATAATGTTAAAATGATTATATGTATGTTAAATTTAAGCAGAATCATATAATGTAAAGAAACAAATAGAAATGTTGTAGCACTGAATTCTGAAAAAGTAAATATATTCCACTAACACATAAACCATTAAAAAAGCTCATCTGTTGGCACAGTGCTTCAACACTCCTGGATGTTTGCTTCTCTGAGTAGGTTTCTTAGGTTCACTTGCTTGCTGTTTATCTTCACTATGTACAGCTGCATGAACTAGTATAATTAGGTTTCTGTAGTCTGATGGCCCAGTAGGTGATTCATAATGCCAACAAGCAACAGTACCCCAAGGAAATAAGCCAAACTTTCTGCCTAAAGAACCAATTAATGACTTCATCAAAACATGGGTGTAGGAGCCAAAGAAAATACACATAAACACACACATTGAAAAATCTGGGGGGGATCTGTCCCCCACAGTTCCTACACCCATGCATCAGTGGTATGGTATATCAAATAAACAATTCCTCTTGATATAAATGTATTCACAACTAAAAAATAAATAGCATAGTTGAGTTAAAAAGTTCAACTGCAGTATATCTTATTATAGGATTTTCTGAACATCTTAATCTGTGCAGAGATAGCATAATACAAAAAATATACATAAACATTTAAGTGTTCACAGATAAAAACCACTCTGGGGAAATCAGGCTGTCTTTCATTACTGGCTGCAAATCGGTTTGCAATTAAAACCATGGAATTATTTTCAATTATGAACATTGTTTTGAATAGTGTGGACAGATAAATCTCTCATCCTGTTATCTCGGCATTGATTATTTGTCCTTCATTAAAATGACGGGTAAATAAACAATTTTAAATCTTCAGTAAATGTAATATTCTTTCCTTTGGAAAAAAGTGTGGATGAGAGTAATAAAGGTGTGAGTGAGAGTGTGAGTATGTGAGTGAGTGTTAGTTAAAGTGCATGGGGTAACAAAAGTGTGTAGGAGTATGGGAGTGTATGAGAGTATGCGTAACTGATACTGTGTGCGTACAAATGAGAATTTGTCTGTCAAAATGTGTAAGTATGAGTGATAACATGGGAGTGAGGATGAGTGCATGATGATGTGAGAGAGACTGCTAAGGTCAGGAAGACAATTATTGTAGATCGAAAATTGTATTCACCTCGTACAGTCCAACTTCAGATCAGGTAATGCTTTAGTGAGCTCACATCTGTTAATTTTCTACTCCATAATACCTGCACACTAGACTATAGAGTGTCTCCAACTGGTTTACTCTCTTAGTGTTAGAGTTGTGAAATAGTTGTCAGAAGCCTTTAATACAATAAAAAAAAGCCTACTGGTTTAATCAATTCTTGAAGACGTGGAAAACATAGACCTCTTTATTAAGCTTGACATAAAGCTTGACATAAAGCTACAAAAAATATAAAAATGGAAATACTTCATTGTATGAAGTGCTATCAGTCTCCCCTAAAGGGGCAAATATACAGAGGAAGCTGCCAAGGCAGCGAAACGCGTCTGTCTATTTGTTATACATACACTATACAAGCTAAGAATACATCATCTACATCTGTTTGTTATACTGTCTAAAATAATTCATTTGATTTAAAAATGTTTATATAGAATAAATAAAGAACATTTTATTTCAAACTTATCCGTGTGGTCCATCACCTAGTTGGGGTACGTCCACATCAGAGAAGTTAAAAGATAACATCCACACCTACGAATATCACTATGAATACAATGAATACACCATAACCAGGCTAAAAGAGTTAAGTCGCTTCACATACACTAGTCACATAAGAGTGCATGAGATTTTACAAGGTCCAAGGAGCCGGACCAGAAACTTTCTTTGAGGTTTATCCAGGTGAGAGTTCATTGTAATATAACTCTGCATGTGTATATTGAGATCAACTCAGTGAATGATCTGCACTATGTAGTGGTGCGCTCTCTCTCCTACCCTACCCTTCTTGTTTTTTCATATTTTTTCTAAACTGAGTGAACAATGTCAATACAGAAGAGCAGCAGAACTCCAAGTGCATGAAAAATCTGTCATAATCATCTGGAAGAACAGAATTGACGTGTGTGTATATATATATATATATATATATATATATATATATATATATACACGAAGAGTGAGGAAGACGCGAATGTCCAGTAATACAGTTGAATAATCAGAGTATTGCAGTGAATAGTGATACCTTTTTTATTGGACAAACGTATTCATAATAAAGCAACGAGCTTTCGAGAGAAAATGCCCCTCTTTATCAAGTCAAAAAGCGATACTGATACAAGTATGAACTAAAAACAGCAAACAGACAGAGATGGGGGGAAAAAATTGGAAAGACAAGAAAGACAAAATTAATTGGCCAGAGTTAAGTGAGAAACAGACCAGCATTGTGAATAATGTCCTGATAGGTCAGTAAGTCTATAGAACAGGTTGTAGATAAGAACACAGCAGAGTAAAATAAAAAGCAATAAATGTCAGCATAGCATAGCTTACAAAAACAGCAATAGAAGGGGGGAGGTAAGCGGAACGTGTTAGCTATAAGACATTTGCATGTGAATGAACCTCCACCGAAGCTACATCAAAAAATACCAGGAAGACAGTTAATGTACTCCAGTGGGACACCATTTCACCACGGAGAGAATCACTCCATCCAGAACCTCAAAATTAAAAGTACTCCAAGGGAATTTCAGAACTATCCAACAGCGGTAAACTTTTGAATTCAAAATGATTCAATTTTTTAATGCAAATGATTTGGGCATTAACATCGCTTTAGGCTTTCTGGTCCACGATCTTAATGTCTTATAGCCAACACATTCCACTTTCTATTGCTGTTTTTGTAAGCTATGCTATGCTGACATTTATTGCTCTTATTTTACTCTGCTATGTTCTTATCTACAACCTGATCTATAGACTTACTGACCTATCAGGACATTATTCACAATGCTGGTCTGTTTCTCACTTAAATCTGGCCAATTAATTTTTTCTTTCTTGTTTTCCAATTTATTTTTATTTTTTCCCCCATCTCTGTCTGTTTGCTGTTTTTAGTTCATACTTGTATCAGTATCGCTTTTTGACTTGATAAAGAGAGGCATTGTCTCTCAAAAGCTCATCGCTTTATTATGAATACGTTTGTCCAATAAAAAAGGTATCACTATTCACTGCAATACTCTAATTATTCAAATGGAATACTGGACATTCACGGCTTCCTCACTCTTCATATATATATATATATATATATTTATATATATATATATATATATATATATATATATATATATATACACACATCAATTCTGTTCTTCCAGATGATTATGACAGATTTTTAATGGACTTTGACTTCTGCTGCTCTTCTGTATTGATATTGTTCACTTTTTTATTGGACAAACGTATTCATAAAAAAGCGACGAGCTTTCGAGAGACAATGCCTCTTTTTATCAAGTCAAAAAGCGATACTGATCCTAGTATGAACTGAAAACAGCAAACAGACAGAGATGGGTAAAAAAATAAAAAAATTGGAAAACAGGGAGCTCCAGTTCTTGGTAATGTCACTGTTGTGCCATATTTTCTCCACTTGATGATGACTGTCTTCACTGTGTTCCATGGTATATCTAATGCCTTGGAAATTCTTTTGTACCCTTCTCCCGGCTTCATACCTTTTAACAATGAAATCCCTCTGATGCTTTGGGAGCTCTCTGTGGACCACAGCTTTTGCTGGAAAGACCAACTAGAGCAGCTGAACTTTATTTTGGGTTAATCAGAGCCACTTTAAATGATGGCAGGTGTATGCTGACTCCTATTTAACACGATTTGGAATGTGATTGCTTAATTCTGAACACAGCTACATCCCCAGTTATAAGAGGGTATGAAGACTTATGCAGCCACATTTTCCTTTCTTTTTTTTTTCTTCCCTCCACTTAAAAGATTTCAGTTTGTTTTTCAATTGAGTTGTACAGTTTATAGGTCACATTAAAGGTGGAAAAAGTTCTGAAATTATTTATCTTTGTCTAATTTTTTTACAGCACAGAAACCTGATATTTTAACAGGGGTGTGTAGACTTTTTATATCCACTGTATATCTATATATATATATATAGTTGTGGATCTTGCAAATGTTCAGAACGTTTGGGATGCTGGTCACTGCAAGGCCCGTGGGACTTAGGCTGCAATGATCTCCAATGGCGCTCATTGCACGCCTTGCGATGGGCGCCACAGGAGCTCATCGCCAGTGGCGCAGGACTTAGGCTTCAATGAGCGCCCACGACATTCATTGCAGGGCTCGCGCTGAGTGCCGCAGGTGCTCATCTCAACACCCTAAGGACTTAGGACCGAAGCTCATAAAATGCCTGAATCACGCAACTGCAATCGCGAGCCCAGCAGGACTTATGACGAAGCACGTAAAATGCCCAAACCCTGAAACTGGAAAGACCACTAAAAAACACAATTATGCCTCAAATTCACTCCCACACTCACACACAGGGAGCCTTTGGGAGCCAGGGAGCCTGTGAGTGAGGGTGCAAGTTCATTTGAGGCATATTTGCTGTTTTTCGCGATCGAAAATTGCCTAAGTGAGAAAAAAAAAGATGTTGGCCAAAAAACGTAAATAGGATGAAAACAAGGCTGAAGGTACTAAAAAAAGCCTGAAGCAGTAACAATTAATCCAAGATAGTAACTATTAACCCAAGGCAGTAACACTTAACCCAAGCCAGTAACCATTAACTCAAGGCAGTAACACTTAACCCAAGGCACTAACACTTAACCCAAGGCACTAACACTTAACCCAAGGCACTAACACTTACACCAAGGCACTAACACTTAACCTAAGGCACGAACACTCATTGCGAGGCCCCTAAACTACACAGAGGGGGTACTCGCAATGAGCGCCGAAGGTGCTCAGAGGGGCCATTGCCTCGCATTGTGTGGCAAACAGCATTGCCATGCTTAAAATTTTACTCCCGGCATTTTTGATGGCCAATTTCCTAGTATATATATATATATATATATATATATATATATATATATATACATATTTATATATATATATATATATATATATATATATATACGAATAAATACTGTTTATATAGAACAGCTTCTGAAGCGTGAAGCGCTTGGCTATCTACTGGAATCCACCAATCCTGGTATCTACTACCTCTTTAAATACATTATTGTACTTTTTAAAAACCTCAGAGATTAAAAAATGACAATAAGGAGCCAGAGATAGGACAACAAAACTAGGACCGTAACAATGATAGATACTTATAGGAACCATTAATAGTATCCAAATACCCAAGAACATGACAACTTAAAGGTTATTCATTAAAGGAATTTGTCAGCCTTTCAGGAATCTAATATAAAATGTTTAGGTAATTTATATGCTTTGTTTCACAATCCAAACAGTTTGTCATACACTTGTTTCAAATATGTTCGGAAAGCTGGCATCCAATCAAAGGAAATTCCATTGCATCAGCTGTGGCTTCTGTTATCTAAACAATATCATACTGTTTTATTATTGCTGCATTGCATCAGTTTGCAAAAAACACCTTCTGTATTTTTAAAGGGATAATGAATATCTGTCTCAGCTCAGAGAAAGAGATAATGTCTTGTGTGCATGATTATTTAACAGGAATCAATACCAAGTGGGTGACTTTCAGTCATCTTCCCTACAGAAATCCAATGGTCGGATAAACTATTATACTATTTATGTAGAGAGAGAGAGAGAGAGAGACAATAGTGAAACAGTGCTCAATCCAGAACAAAAAGGAGGCAGCTAATGGAAAAATTATACATAACATTTGTCACAGGGTCACATCATAGGAGGTCTTAGAAAATCAATAGGGCACCAAACCATATATATATATATATATATATATATATATATATATATAAATCACATATTATAATTGTCGAACTATGAGATGTTGTCACGCTTTGCATGGTGCGTACGAAGGCGTTCATGGCCTGCAAGCCTTGCATAGTGAGGTGAGCCGTTAAACCGCTAAAACTCGCAGCACTTAGGCGATAACCATCAAAGGCGCTCATTGCCTGTAAATCTTGCAAAGCTAGGCGAGCCGTTAAAACAATAAAATGCGCAGCAAAGGCGATGAGCGCCAAAGGCGCTCATTGCCTGTGAGCCTCGAGAAGCGAGCAGTTGAAGTATTGAAACACGAGGGACTCCAAACACTTACAAAATGTGGGATCACCTTAGCTTAACACGGGGAGAAAATACGAGACACGTGACTTAGAAAAAAAAATACAAGATAGGAAAAGTATGATGTTAACGGCCGAACCTCTCAAACCAAAAAAACAAGAAAAACTTAAAAAATACAAAAACAAATACAACAAAAACATCACACACAGCAAGGGAGAACAGCCAGGATGTCTGAAAGTGAGGTGGAACGCAAAATTAAGTCAAATTTTAAGCAGTTTCGGCACTTGAAAATTGGCTAAGTGGGAAAAAAAATGGCGGCAGGAAAAAAATGAAAACAAGGCTACACGATCCAGAAACGCGCAAAACACAGACAGCGACGTACAAGGTAGAAAAATACTAATAGAAAGGACGCAAAATGGTCATTTTCTGCTGCCAGAAAATCCAAAGAGATTGTTAGCTCTTCAGGATACTGATTGCTGATTATTAAATACAAATCGATAAAGTATTTTCATTTTTATTACTAATTATTAATAAATAATAAATTAATTAATAATTCTAAAAAAAGAGTGTATATTATTAGTTAACAAAATTGAGCAACAAACTTATCATTTACACTGCCTTTAGTTTATGAATACTTTCATGCTTAGCTGTTTGTAATATATTTATTAAATTGATTAATTAGTTTCTAATGTACATGAATTTATTAATTATTAATTAGTAGTCATAAAAAAATATTAAATTTTAAACTGCCTTTAGTTTATTAATGCTTACATCTTTCTAATATATTTAGACATTTATTAATTAATTATTAATGTACATTATTTTATTAATTAATTATAAGTCATCATTATGAACAACAAATATTCTATATTTTTCAATGCCTTATTAATATATTAATGTTTAGCTCTTTAGAATACATGTATTCACTGATTAATTGATTATTAATGTATATTCATTTTTGAATTATTAATTAGTAATCATTACCAATTTTTTTTTAATTTTACAATGCAATAAAAAAAATATAGATTTAACATTGCACTTATATATCTGCATTACTCATCATTAACCTACATTAATTTATTAATTATTAATTAGTAATAATTAAAAAAACAAAAAACGGACCACAAACAATATGTATATTTTACTATGCATTGACATATCTGTGTTGCTGCTGATTGCCTGATAGGGATGAATCCAAATATTACAAATGCGTTCTATCTTATTTTACAGTTTCAGCATCTCTGCAGCTGACTGAACACAGAGAGTGACATTTGCAGCCTTTGAACAGTATAAAGATCACCGTTACAGGTATATGATTTAATTATGTTATTATGGAACAAAAAGGGATTAAGTATTTTTATTTTGGATTGATGACAGTTATTTATTAATTAATGTATATATATATATATATATATATATATATATATTAATAAAAAATTAGTAATCATTACAAAAAAGGTTGCATTGTATACTGCAAAAAAATAATAACAATTTTTAATCTGCACTCTGGAACTATTAATCATAATTTAAAAAAACAACAACAAAAAAGCATTTAGAATAGATCCAAAAATATGTACATTTTAGAAAGCACTTACATATCTGGAGTGCTTATAATTGCCTGACAGGGATAGGACCTTCAAAGCACTTTAAGCATATTTAAAGCAGTTTCTTAGATTCTGACAAGAGCTACATTTAATATATTATACCGCTTTCATTTATGAATATATTGATGATTATGCGTTTATGTTTTGCATGTATGCCAATTAAACATCATAGTTTCAATGAGTCACAAATTAATTGAATACAAACATTAAAAAATATTTTTCACAGATTCCTCACCTCTGCACCTGACTGAAGACAGAGAGTGAGCTCTGTAGGATTTTATCTGCAATAACATCAATTTCACAGGTATATGATTTCATGATGCCGTTTTTGTTTTGCATTGATAGTTAATGATTAATTAATTAACCTATATTCATTTAGGGCCTCATTAAATTCTGATTTGCGCAATTGAATAGGGCTCTATATAAGGACATAGAATATTATTTTTACATAACCTTTTAGTTAATGAACATCTATCCAAAACCAAGGTATTCAACAACTAAAAGCTTTGATAAAAAAATATGCTATGTGCTTATATAGAGCCCTATACCATTGCACAAATTGCAAATGAATGAGGCCCTTAGTATTTAATTATTCATTAAAATTAAAAAAATAAAAATGTTGCATACATATATGCTTACCTAATTAACTTTTAAAAAACGCCAATTACACCTCACAAGTTCATTGAATTCAACATTAATAAAATTCCAAAATTGCACATTATTTTAAGCCCGATCTATACTTTGCTTATAGCTCTGTTTGCCCTTCTTTAGGAAAACATAATTACCTCTTTAGGTGTAGCATTGATGTCTGTTATTTATTAATTCATTAATGTATATTAATTTATTAATGACTTAATAATTAAATATTAGAAAAAAAATCTTAGTTATCAATGTATATATGTGCAGAGCTTGCCTTTTTTATGTATGCCAAAATAAAAAAAACCTTAATGGATTAATTTATTTCATGGAAAAATTACAAATGCTTTTCAAATCATTGCATTCTTTCCTTTATGCTATTTAGGTTTTACATTGAGAGCAGATAAAAACAATATGTACAATACAAAAAAACATTAGAGCTTACAACTGTATTAACAATTACAGATTACAATGGCAGACAACGGAGAAGACATGATTGAACGCAAAAGAAGAGCGGCAAGGCAAAGGAAGCAAAGGTGGAGAGATGCAAAGTCCCGAGACTTCCCAACACTTAAGAGAAGAAGACCGACAGAGACTTTTAAATATATGAAAAATGAGTAAGAAAGCACAAAATGAGTGTGCTGAAGCTCCAAAGAAAAGAAAAAGTAAACAAAAACATGTCTGTGAAACATTGCCTAATGATCCAATATTGCCTCATGACACCAATGTTCATACACATGACACCAATGTAGATATAGAAAGTTGTAGTGATATCTATGTTGAGAAAAGCTCAGGATACTGCTTTCATTACAGCACTAACAGTAGACACTCATTATTGTGGATTATTCAATGTGGTTTGTCAGTTTTTTGGGGCCTATTATTTTCTCAAGGAAAGACCAACTGACGGAGACTTTATTAGTTTCTGTCAGAAAGGAAAGGTAAGACTTCCACAAAGACACACATTTCCAGTTTACTTAAAAAGTATAATGAGTGATCCAACATTTCCAAATTATACCAATTTAAAAATAAACACCAGGTCTTAAAACAGTGCAATTTAATTTGCTTCTATGGGTGCTACATTAGCAGAAAATGCAGATATTGTTTTTGAGTTCAAGGACAGATTTACCACGCACTTCAAATTTACACCCACAAGAAGAAGAGCAAAGGAAATTTGCACAGTTATATGTCTTAGATACAATGGAAGCTGTTGAGCAACGGATGACGCTTACAGAAAATAAACAGTGTTTGCGCATAATATTTGAACAGCTGGATAAAATTATGGCCAGCAACCCATACAGTCAAGCATACAAACAATTAGCACAGGTTGAAAAAGAACAACAGCAACAGGCTCAAATACATCAATTGACAATGCCAAGAGTAAATATGGTTTTGAAAAGAGATTGCAATTCCTGATCAAAGAAGGTATAATTTACCAACAGTAAATTAGGTTGCCATGGTCTTCAAAACTGAGGATGGTGAACCACCTTTTCAGCTGGATATTAGAATATATCCATGCAATGAAGACCAACCTTTAATAAATATAAATATATTAAGTTGTAATTTGGATTCAATGACATACCCCATTTTCTTTCCAAATGGTGAGCCAGGATGGGAACCAACATTACAATTGCAACGTTATCCCAATAGTAAAGTTTGTGTTAGATGCAATATTTCTATTCTGGAATATAAAGTGGCACAAACTGCTGTTCGGGATCATTTTAATCCTAATGTATGTGGGGGCAAACTTAAACAATGGATTATTGATTCCTATCTACAAGTTGAAGCAAATAATCAAAATCTTATCAAATTTCAACAAAACAAGCTTTGCAAAGAACAATATTGTGGATTGATGGATTATGTTGTGAATTGGCTACCAACAGAGACATTCCAGCTGGAAGAGCAATCATTTTGCCATCCACTTTCCAAGAATCTCCTCGCAATATGCAAGAAAAATATAATGATGCCATGGCTATTGTCACTAAATATAGAAAACCAGATTTCTTCATTACATTCACATATAATCCACAATGGTCAGAGATCAAGGAAAATGTTATATCCTGAACAAAATACTTCTGACTGACCAGATTTAGTGGCAAGAGTATTCAAAATAAAACTAAATTAATTAATACATGATACAACTAAAGCACAGTTATTTGGAAAATGTGTGGCTATTATTTATACCATTGCATTTCAAGAAAGAGGTCTGCCACATGCACACATACTTTTAATCCTGCAGGAAAAAGATACATTGAATACTGCAGAGAGAGTGGATTCAGTAATTACTGCAGAATTGCCACATCCAGAAAAATATTCAAAACTTTATGAGATTGTAAAACACAGACTGATTCATGGCCCATGTGGAGATATCAATCCAAATTCACCATGTATGGAATATAAAAAATGTACAAAAGAGTTCCCAAAACAATTTCAAATGCAAACTTCTGCTAATTGTGATGGATACCCTTTGTATAAAAGAAGAGAAGGACAAACAGCTATTATCCGTGGCCAAAAGGTCGATAATAGATATGTAGTTCCATATAATCCACATTTGCTCATGAAGTACGAGGCACACTTAAATGTGGAAGCTTGCACTTCAATTAAATCCATCAATATGTGTATAAATATATATATAAAGGATATGATGCAGCAACTGTTGTTGTGCAAGGTGCACAAAACGAAAAGGAAAATCCAATTTTACATAACGAATTTTCATGTTATTTAGATGCTCGCTATGTCAATGCTCCAGAAGCAATGTGGCGTCTTCTGAAATTTTAGATGCATGATCGGTCACATTCTGTGTATCGATTAGATGTACATTTGCCGCAAAGTCAGTTTGTGTGCTTTACTGTAGGCAATGAAAGAACTGCCTTAGCCCAAAGTAAACATCGTGAAACAACACTTACTGCTTGGTTTCACTTAAACTGCCAGGACATTGAGGCCAGACAATATTTATACATTGAGATTCCATATCACTATGTATTTGTAAATGGCCAATGGCAACAACGAAAAAAAGATGCTCATAAAATTATATTATGAACATTTATGCACAGTGAATGACATAGTTTATGATACTTTCCTATTAGCTGCAAGACATCAAAACTTCATAGCAGATGATATAGAATGGGAGAGGTGTCTGGAAGAAGCAGCACTATGCCAAATGCCAAAGCAAATGAGAGAACAATTTGCATTAATTTGCATCTTTTGCAATGTACCTGATGCATTTGCTTTGTGGGAAACATTTAAATTAAATATGTGTGAATACTTCTTGAAAAGTTACAAGAGCCCATTGCACTCTTAAAGCATTAATGGAAATTCAAGAAATACTTTTTGTCCATGGATTAAATTGTGCAATCTTTAATTTGCCTGATCCAGAACTTACAGATGACATCAACTTTGATGATTATGACACTGAGCTTCAAAAACAAAAAACACAAGAAAAACTGGCAACTTTAAATAGTTTACAATTGCAAGCATGTAATGCCATCACAAATGCTACAGATGATGAAACGGAAAGACCGTTATTTCTATCTAGATGGCCATGGTGGATCAGGAAAAACGTATCTGTACAATTGTTTGATGAGTTACATTCGAGCACAGGGTCAAATAGCAATGCCATTTGCAAGAACTGGAATTCCGCACTTTTGTTAGAAGAAGGCAGAACTATGCAGAGTGGATTTAAACTGCCAGTTCCCATTTTAGAATCATCAGTGTCAGATATTCAACTGAATTCTTTACAAGCTAAAACATTTTTAAAAAGTAAATTAAGCATCAAAGATGAGGCAACAATGATATCATGTCATGCCTTGCAATTTATTGATAGATTATTAAAAGAAGTGATGGATAATATTTTTACTGATTGTACAAAGTTGTGCAATGTAATTAAATCAGAAAATGATTTACTGTCCCTCCAAAAAGTTTTGCATAAATTAGAGGAATGGGCATCTATGTGGCAGATGAGATTTAATATGAATAAATGTAACGTTATGCATCTGGGAAGGAAAAAAAGCCATGCAATTTATAATCTTAATGGAGCAAATCTAGGGGTTTTAGATATTGAAAGGGATTTGGGAGTACTTGTGGACAACCACCTACAGTCAGGTCCATAAATATTGGGACATCGACATAATTCTAAACTTTTTGGCTCTATACACCACCACAATGGATTTGAAATGAAACTAACAAGATGTGCTTTAACTGCAGACTTTCAGCTTTAATTTGAGGGTATTTACATCCAAATCAGGAGAACGGTGTAGGAATTGCAACAGTTTGTATATGTGCCTCCCACTTTTTAAGGGACCAAAAGTAATGGGACAATTGGCTGCTCAGCTGTTCCATGACCAGGTGTGTGTTATTCCCTCATTATCCAATTTACAAAGAGCAGATACAAGCTCCAGTGTTCATTTCAAGTGTGCCATTTGCATTTGTTGCTGTTAACTCTCAATATGAGATTCAAAGAGCTGTCACTATCAGTGAAGCAAGCCATCATTAGGCTGAAAAAACAAAACAAACCCATCAGAGAGATAGCAAAAACATTAGGTGTTGCAAAATCAACTGTTTGGAACATCCTTAAAAAGAAAGAACGCACCGGTGAGCTCAGCAACACCAAAAGACCCGGAAGACCACGGAAAACAACTGTGGTGGATGACCGAAGAATTATTTCCCTGGTGAAGAAAACACCCTTCACAACAGTTGGCCAGATCAACAACACTCTCCAGGAGGTAGGTGTATGTGTGTCAAAGTCAACAATCAAGAGAAGACTTCACCAGAGTAAATACAGAGGGTTTACCACAAGATGTAAACCATTGGTGAGCCTCAAAAACAGGAAGGCCAGATTAGAGTTTTCCAATAGAGATATCGCAAATAGTTCGCCGGCGGACTGTTCCCGGCGAACATAGCATGTTTGCGTTCGCGGCGAACTGCGAACATATGCAATGTTCGATCCGCCCCCTATACTTTATCATTGAGCAAACTTTGACCCTGCAACTCACAGTCAGCAGACACATTCCAGCCAATCAGCAGCATACACTCCTTGCCAGAGCCTTCTACCTCATGGACAGCAGCCATTTTGGAATCATAACTAACTTGCAGTCTTACTGAGAGGAGGCTGAGTGTAGGTGATACTGCATCAATAGGGAAAACCATAGCTAGGCTACTGTACACAGTGTGCAATACAGTCCTGAAGGACTCTTTTGATCTCTGCTGCAAGGACACCCCTGTGTCTCTTCCCCCCCTTATCATCATCCTCCCCTCACCTTAGCACCCAACCCTAACACCCCTCACACTTATCCTTAACACCCCTCACCCTAACACCTAACCCTAATACCCCCTCACACTTATCCCTAACACCCCTTACCCTAACACCTAACCTTAACATCCCTTACCCTAACACCAATCACACTTATCCCTAACACCCCTCACCCTAACACCTAACCCTAACATCCCTTACCCTAACACCCATCACACTTATCCCTAACACCCGTCACCCTAACACCTAACCCTAACACCCCTCACACTTATTCCTAACACCCCTCACCCTAACACCCAACACTAACACCCCTCACACTTATTCCTAACACCCCTTAACCTAACCCTAACACCCCTCACACTTATCCCTAACACCTAACCCTAACATCCCTCACCCTAACACCCCCCACACTTATACCTAACACCCCTCACCCTAACACCTAACCCTAACATCCCTTACCCTAACACCCATCACACGTATCCCTAACACCCCTCACCCTAACACCTAACCCTAACACCCCTCACACTTATCCCTAACACCCCTCACCCTAACCCTAACACCCCTCACACTTATCCCTAACACCCCTCACCCTAACACCTAACCCTAACATCCCTTACCCTAACACCCATCACACTTATCCCTAACACCCCTCACCCTAACACCTAACCCTAACACCCCTCACACTTATCCCTAACACCCCTCACCCTAACCCTATCACCCCTCACACTTATCCTAACACCTAACCCTAACATCCCTCACCCTAACACCCCCACAATTATCCCGAACACCCCTCACCCTAACACCAAACCCTAATACCCCCTTACACTTATCCCTAACAGCCCTTACCCTAACACCTAACCCTAACATCCCTTACCCTAACACCCATCACCCTTATCCCTAACACCCCTTACCCTAACACCCCTCACACTTATCCCTGTGTCTCTTCCCCCCCCTTATCATCAAGGGAGGGGGGAGGATGATGAGGGAGGGGGGAAGAGACACAGGGGAGGATTATGAGGGAGGGGGAAACAGACACAGGGGAGGATGATGAAGGAGGGGGTAAAGAGATACAGGGGAGGGTGATGAGGAAGGGGGGAAAGAGACACAGGGGAGGATGATGAGGGAGGGGGGAAGAGACACAGGGGAAGATGATGAGGGAGGGGGAAAAGAGACACAGGGGAGGATGATGAGGGAGGGGGGAAAGAGACACAGGGGAGGATGATGATGGAGGGGGGAAGAGACACGGGGGAGGATGATGAGGGAGGGGGTAAAGAGATACAGGGGAGGATGATGAGGGAGGTGGGAGGATGATGAGGGAGGGGGGAGGATGATGAGGGAGGGGGGATGAGACACAGGGGAGGGTGATGAGGAAGGGGGGAAAGAGACACAGGGGAGGATGATGAGGGAGGGGGATGTTAGGTTATTTATGCCCTTTATGGATTAAAACCAGACTCTGCATCAACTATGTAATTTTCTGTGGGAGTTTTGACATGGATCCCCCTCCGGCATGCCACAGTCCAGGTGTTAGTCCCCTTAAAACAACTTTTCCATCACTATTGTGGCCAGAAAGAGTCCCTGTGGGTTTTAAAATCTGCCTGCCCATTGAAGTCTGTGGCGGTTCGCCGGGTTTGCCTGTTCGCAAACATTTGTGGCGGTTCACGTTAGCGGTTCGCGAACCGAAAATGTTATGTTCGCGACATCACTATTTTCCAAACAACACCTAAAAAAGGCTTCACAGTTCTGGAACAACATCCTATGGACAGATGAGACTAAGATCAACTTGTACCAGAGTGATGGGAAGAGAAGAGTATGGAGACGGAAAGGAACTGCTCATGATCCAAAGCATACCACCTCATCAGTGAAGCATGGTGGTGGTAGTGTCATGGCGTGGGCATGTATGGCTGCCAATGGAACTGGTTCTCTTGTATTTATTGATGATGTGACTGCTGACAAAAGCCGCAGGATGAATTCTGAAGTGTTTCGGGCAATATTATCTGCTTATATTCAGCCAAATGCTTCAGAACTCATTGGACGGCGCTTCACAGTGCAGATAATGACCCGAAGCTTACTGCAAAAGTAACCAAAGAGTTTTTTAAGGGAAAGAAGTGGAATGTTATGCAATGGCCAAGTCAATCACCTGATCTGAATCCGATTGAGCATGCATTTCACTTGCTGAAGACAAAACTGAAGGGAAAATGCCCCAAGAACAAGCAGGAACTGAAGACAGTTGCAATAGAGGTCTGGCAGAGCATCACCAGGGATGAAACCCAGCGTCTGGTGATGTCTATGCGTTCCAGACTTCAGGCTGTAATTGACTGCAAAGGATTTGCAACCAAGTATTAAAAAGTGAAAGTTTGTTTTATGACAATCTGTCCCATTACTTTTGGTCCCTTAAAAAGTGGGAGGCACATATACAAACTGTTGTAATTCCTACACTGTTCACCTGATTTGGATGTAAATAACCTCAAATTAAAGCTGAAAGTCTGCAGTTAAAGCACATCTTGTTCGTTTCATTTCAAATCCATTGTGGTGGTGTATAGAGCCAAAAAGATTAGAATTATGTCAATGTCTCAATACTTATGGACCTGACTGTAGGTAACAGTGCTCAATGTAAGCAGCATCTGCAAAAGCAAGTAAAATATTAGCATATATTAAGAAGGGTATAGAAGCAAGGGAAGCAAATATAATTCTGCCACTATACAAATCCCTTGTATGCCCTAATTTGGAATATGGAGTACAATTTTGGGCACCACTACATAAAAAGGAGATTTTAGAGCTGGAAAAAGTACAGAGAATGGCAACAAAGCTAATAAAGGGAATGGAGGGGCTAAGTTATGAAGAAAGACTAACAAAATTAAATGTATTTACTCGTAAAAAAAGGAGTCCACGAGGGGACATGAATACCTTATATAAATATATCAAGGGTCAATACAAGGCTTTGTCAAGGGAACTTTTTGTGCCAAGAGGTTTTCAACTGACAAGGGGACATCCTTTGAGATTAGAAGTAAAAAGAGTTCACCTTAAAGAAAGAAAATGGTTCTTCACAGTAAGGGTGGTTAATCTGTGGAATTATCTACCAAAGGAGGTGGAGACAGCAGATTTGATAGATAACTCTAAAAAGGGATTGCATATATTTTTAAATAAAAAGGGAATTAAGGGCTATCCTGGATAAATAGAGAGGGAGTATTGATCCAGGGATGAATCCAAAAACCAGTATCTGGGGTCAGGAACACATTTTATATAATGTTTCCCTGTTAAGAAAATTGGCAACATTTCTTTGCGGGGGGGGGGGGGATTTCTGTTTGCCTTCCTCTGGATCAATTTACAATAAATCTGCGTATTGCAGATCAGCAAAGATCTAAAAAGGGTGGACTTGATGAACTAAAGTTTTCTTTCAACATAAATTACTATGTAACTATGTAATAATTTGCCATTTGGTGATTTTACATTTTACATTACCTGTTGTGCCATATGAAAATAGGACTGACATTATTGAAACATGTATCAAGACAAGTAAACTGGAAAATATTTGCACACCTCATATTAGAATTAAATATGAGATCTGAAGGCCAAAAAGAATTTAATGATTGGCTCATTCAAATTGGAAAAGGAAAGCATCCACAAATAAATGATTTACCAAATGATACCATTGAAATTTCATCACAAATGGTTTGCAAGGAATCACTCATAATCGGCAATCTTTCTAAACACTCTCAATAATGACAATTACGCAGACATTGCAAACAAAGGGATATTAACATCCACAAATATACTGTAGATGCCTTGAATAATGCCTAAATAACGAAAGTTTAAAATTCATCAACACACCCCAAAAGAATTATTACAGTGCAGATTCAGTTCTGGCTGACAATAAACACAGTCAGCCTCATTCTATTATCGGCCGTAAAACGGCCGCAAGGCTGCGATTCCTTGCTGGGGTTCCGTTATCTAGCAATTCAATTATACGGCCCCGCAAGGATCTCCCCTTACGGCCGGCCGTATATCTTGCAACCGGCCGTAAGCTCAGAAAACTTAAAACGCAAAAATAAATTCAAGACGGCACTGTACAGCTCTGTAAATGCTAGGGATCATATTGGGGGACATGAGGATTAATAGCAACCCCCTCTTAAGCTTGCACATCAGCCCAAATCTGAGTTTACATTAACTGTTTATTTTTCAGGCCGCAGCGTGGGCGGGTCTGAGGTGCTCCAAGCACTCTGGACTTTTTACATGGATTTTTGACCTAAATAAAAAAATATTTTTTTTACGGATTTGAGTGTAGGGGAATGTTGTGCTATTTTTGCTAACACCTACAATGACTTTATAGTCTCCTCAGAGTGCAGGATGGCTTTATTTCGGCTTTATAATGTGCTTAATTAGTGCTAGCGGGACCTTTTTCCTGCAAGTAAGCTGCGGCTCGGTTTTAGCCTTGCAGAGAGGCTTCCCGGAGCAATAGAATAGCAACCGGGATTTTCTTGCGGCCGAAACTCTTGCGGCCGTTTTAGATCAAAGGCTTTCCTCCGGTGCGTGCGCCCGCAAGGGATAGAAGGGAATAGAATAGCCGAATAGCTTGCGGCCGGTCCTTGCGGCCCCGCATCTCATACGGACGATAATTGAATGAGGCCCAGTGAATCTAACTTTAGTATAGAATTTATTCTAAAAGGACTTTGTAACGGGACCAGATTAATTGTGCACAATTACATGCAGAAATTATGACTGGTACCTATAAAGGTGAACGAGTTTTTATACCAAGAATTGATTTGGCTCCAGTGAGAGGGGTTTGCCTTTTGTCCTTCAAAGGAGGCATTTTCCAGTTATCATGGCATTTGCCATGACCATAAATAAATCCCAAAGACAAACTTTTAAGTCTGTGGGTATTTTTTTTATAGGAACCTGTTTTTGCACATGGGCAACTCTATGTTGCCTTTTCAAGGTGCACAAATCCAGATGATATTACAGTTTCAATTGAAGACAACCCAAGTCAGGGTGATCTATTACACGATGGACTCATTTTTACAAAACACATTGTGTACTATGAGGTTTTGTAAACATAGAGAACAGTGGTTTCATTTAGAGGACAACATTTGATGTCACTCTGGCTCTTTTTAGAGGACCACTATTTCACATAGGAAACTCGATGTCCAATTTTACAAAACTACAACAATAACAACAAAAACTGGAAAGAAAAAAAACAACAATAAACAGTGGTTATATCCCATAGACAAAATTAAAAGTCTGCTTGGCTCTATTTAAGGGAATTACTTGGACATGCAAAAACAAAAAAGTATTGGAATGTCTTGGAAGTGGCCTTTTGCCAGGACTGGCAACGCAAAACAGTTATGTTGCATTTTATTACTATTATACTGTTTAAAGTTTAATACATTAACTTCATGTTTGTAATAATATTTTTTTATTTGCAAAGGTCACAAAAGTTGTTTCATTGTATATAATTAAGGATTCATGTTAGTAGGAGGGTGATATATTTACATAAAGAGTATTGATCCAGGGAGTAATCTGATCGCTATTTAATGGGGTCAGGAAGGAATTCATGTTTTTCCTTCTTTGATACAATTGGCTAAGTTTTCATGTTTTTTTTTACTGTTTTCCTTCCTCTGGATTCAATACCTATGTGGTTTAATAGTACTTTAAATAAAAGCTGCATGTTACAAACCTTTATGTAATGGTTTCATATACTAATTGATATAAAGTTGACCTAATACCTCAGATTTAAAAATGTTAATATTGTTAATAAAAATGGTTCACTAATGTTTCAAATCTAAGTTGCATGTGGCAAAGCATTTATGTATGGTTTACAACTATTCATTCATACAAACTTCATCCATTGCTACATTATTCCTGCATACATGGGCCCTCATCCAATTGCAATTTGGCCAATTAAATAGAGGTCTAAATAAGCATATAACATATTTTTTTTTAAAGTTTTTAGTTAGTAATCATCTATCCACAAACAAGGTTTTCACTAACTAAAAACTTATTTTAAAAAAAATATGTTATGTGCTTATTTAGAGCTCTATTGAATTGGCCAAATCGCAATTGAATGAGGGCCATGATGATTAAAAGGTTTAATATGGTTAAAAAAATTATCGTTTACCAGTTGTTGAAAGACAAGTTAACTGTTAACAAAATAAAAAAAATATTATAATTGTTGTACTTCTTTCTACATAACAAAAAGGTTAAGAGTGTCATTGACTCACATTGTATGGCAAACAGCATTCCCAGTATTAAAATTTTATTGACTGTAATTTTTTGAGAGGCAAGTCGCTAGTATATATATATATATATATATATATATATATATATATATATATATATACACACACACAGTCTTAATAAATTGCAATTCGGCTGGAGCATAATTTTTATACAAAAGTTTATAGTTAGTGAAGACCTTGCTTTTGGATAGAAGTTCACCAACTAAAAACTTCTGTAGAGGAAATATGCTCTGTGCTTATATAGAGCCCTATTCAATTGGCCGAATCGCAATTTAATAAGGCTGATAGTATATATATATATATATATATATATATATATATATATAGTACATTTGTGTTCACATTTGAACGTCTAAAATAAGTTCAAAAATGTGTTTCCTGCTTAGAATTCTGCGAAAAACAGGTATTACACTGCCTTCTGGGAGCCTGGGTGGGTAGGGACATGCAATTGTGCCCACAATAGCTTCGCTCTGGCAATCCATAACCATTTTAAACATGACTTCCTTTAAGCATATGCCCGCTGGATAACACCATTTTTTGCAAAGCTCAGTTTGCATTATACACAAGCCAGGAATCCTATCCACGGACAGCTGTTTCTAGGTTACTGCCTCTCACTATCGTGGGGCTGGTTTCTAGCTTATGTAGTAGATTTTATGAGTAGGTACTTTACCACAACAATCATTGAATTATTGTGGGCAAAAGAGCAACATAAGCCCTCCACCATATAGTAGTACAGTATATAATTAGTACATTTGTGTTCACATCTAAAACAAAAACATGTTTCCTGCTCAGAATTAAGAAATACAGTAATTACTTTTGGGTTCCTTTAAGCATATGCCTGCAAAGCTCAGGATGGATTATACACAAGCCAGGAATCCTACGTACAGCTGTTTCAAGGTTACTGCCTCTCATCAGCGTTGGGCTGGATATACAATTAAATCCTATAGATATATTAGTGGAATTTTAAGAAGTTAAGCTATAAATCATTAGTAATACTGTCTATTACTGTGAATGTGCCAATGCAAATGCTAATGTATGACTGGGAGGTGGCCTGAACAAATATATCACTTTTAAAGGAGCTTATGTGCTGCTCTCACAATCCATTTCCATCTGCAAGCTATCAGGTTACAATAATTGTAGGACAGATGGGAGACATTTGGTTAGGGTATATTTTTGCTCCTGTTCGCTTATTAAAAAAAAATGTTTTACATTTTATTTCCATGTTATATTGATCCCAGCAATCAAGGATTCAATATGTATCAGACCACCCACATGGACTAGAACAGTTTATTTATTGATTCCCACATTTGTGGATAGCAGATCGGACTTTTAAACACTAATTGATTGTAGTTTAAACTTCATGTTTTACTGATGTCATGATGACGGTCTCATTTACTATTGGCACTGTCTAAATTGTATCTTAGGGGCTTGCTTAAATGATCATGATTATGCCTTGAATTGCTACTTACGGGTTCATGGTTTACGTTTTTTTTGGTTTAGCCCTGTAATTGCGGGCTTGAGTCAAATGAATACAGCCGGGCTTGTAATAAATGTATAACCCGCAAACGAATTAAGGTAATTACGGCCTTGGAATTGAATGGGGGTCATAGTCTATTAAATGTTGTTGGCAGAAGTTTGCTTGTTAAAGCAAAATTAGGAATTGAAACATAGGATTGCTAAGCTCCCAAGGTGTCTACCACCTGTATTGAAATCATTTGCTATATACAAATTGGGAAAACTATGTCAACATTTTTTTTTTATCTTTATATATCACAACGGCAAAGATAAAAACTAGTTAAAAAATCCTGGATTAAAACAAAAGTTGAAAGAGGACTAGATTTTATGGGAAAAATGAATACCTCTTGCTTATCAGTAAAATGAATATTAGAGACCCTTTAATAGGGGGGTAAGCATTATCCCATTCTGCAGTGTTGTGTCTTTTTTTAGGGAGAAATTACTCCATTGCACGTGTACTCCAAACCATACTTTAGACCTAATAAAGACCCCAATTATATGTCTTCCTTATAAGTGATTAAGGCAAAAAATTATTAGGCCTTAATTTTAATAGATAGAGTTATATATCCTGGCAAGAGACCAGGCCTACTTTGTTTCATAATAGAAATTTCTATCAGAAATAAAAGAAATTGCAGTATGATATCCAGCTATAGTTAAATAGTAGCCAGTCTCATGTTTGGTATACTCTAATACATCCTGATGTTCACTATCAACAAACATAAGCTGATAGACTCTAAGTCTGAGTTGTATATTATAGACTATAGGTAGGTGTATACTGGTAGACAGTATGTCTGAAATGATAAGTCTTGTAAGCCAACAGTCGCCAGTCACATGCATAAATATTGGGTTAGGACGGGTAAGGGCACACAGACACACTCTCACACACTGCTAGAACGCGACGTGCTCCAACGGAAGGACGCATGCAGCGTTGCACGCCTGACGCGTTTCAACGTCACTGGACGTCTTCCTCAAAGGCAAACACGGGTTGCTATAGCGCCCGTCTATTTATCTGGTTCACGTAACCATAGAGACCTAGTATAGTAACACGTGGGTCTTAAGAGGTGGGGGCGGAATTGCTATGGTAAACAGCTATGTTAAAGACAAAGAAGTAAGCAAATTATATTGAAAATTGTTCAGACGAGATCAAAAGAGGCAAAGGTTTATAACAAGGAAATATAATACAAACAGGCAGCGAGAACAGAGCATAAATATATTATTTTTTAATATTTACAGTATCGGGAGCAATATATATCCATTGATGGTATACGATATCAACTATTATAAGTATAATAGGAATTTATAAGGAGTGTCAAATAGAATAGTGTCAATAGGTATTAATGAAATATTCCCAATGTTAGATATACCATATACCAAAAGTATCTTGTCCATACTGATATAATATAGTAGCAGACAATATGGATGCAATACTTATTTGTCTAAAATGGTTAAAAAAAGGACAACAAGAGCAGGGCCTGCAAGAAAGAGAAAACCACAAGGGAAATAGATCTCCTACTTAAAGTGAAGTGAGAAGTGAAACAATCAGTCCTAAATAAGAGGACTGTATGAAAATATGTGAGCGATAACAACTACTGTATACAAACAAATACCAGATGACTGGTATGAAAAAACTAAACTGAATCATAATTTCTATGAACAAAGGAACTCATGTTCAGGAAAGACTACAAAGAAAGAGAAAACCACAGAGAAAATAGATCTCCTACTTTGAGTGAAATGAGAAGTGAAACAATCAGTCCTAAATAAGAGGACTGTATAAAAATATGTGAGCGATAACAACTACGGTATACAAAAAAAAATCCCAGATGACTGTTATGAAAGATCTAAACTGAATCATTATTCCTATGAACAAAGGAACTCATGTTAAGGAAAAGCTAGAACTATAACCAGTGACTTGGTGATGAAGTGAAGTAGCTGTGTGTGAATGTTATAATGTAAGTGGACAAAAAATAAGAAAAAACTTTAAATCCAAATTCTGCCCAAAATTTCATAGAATGAGAATTTAGAGACAATAGAGTGAATAAAACTTTAACATCTCAAAGTTGTGGCCTACAATAAAGTAGGATAATCCTGTGTATATATATCTATTTGAACTTCCTCTAAAGTGCAATCTGCACTTCAAATGAACAAAGGGAATACATTTTTAAATAAAGGGAGTAAAAGTAAATCCCTCATTCAATCCTTTTGGTGATAGGGCTTTCAGCCGATAAATCCAGCGTGCTTCACACTGGTGCAATTTTCTATCCAAATCTCCTTTTCTAGGGCCCATATGTACTCTTTCAAGTATAGTAAATGAAAGGACATCACTATTGCCTCTGTGGTAGCATCTAACGTGGCACGCTAAAGGTGTATCAAGATTATTTTTGATAGAGTATACATGCTCGCCTATTCTTCTGCGTATTTATATTCTTCTGCGTATTTATTGTATACCAAACATGAGACTGGCTACTATTTAACTATAGCTGGATATCATACTGCAATTTCTTTTATTTCTGAGAGAAATTTCTATTATGAAACAAAGTAGGCCTGGTCTCTTGCCAGGATATATAACTCTTTCTATTAAAATTAAGGCCTAATCATTTTTGCCTTAATCCCTTATAAGGAAGAAATATAATTGGGGTCTTTATTAGGACTAAAGTATTGTTTGGAGTACACGTGCAATGGAGTAATTTCTCCCTAAAAAAAGACACAACACTGCAGAATGGGATAATGCTTACCCCCTATTAAAGGGTCTCTAATATTCATTTTACTGATAAGCAAAAGGTATTCATTTTTCCCATACAATCTAGTCCTCTTTTAACTTGTGTGTTAATCCAGGATTTTTTAACAAGTTTTTATCTTCGCCGTTGTGATATATAAAGATTAAAAATACATTTTTGACATAATTTTCCCAATTTGTATATTGCTAAAGCAAAAGAAAATAACATAAATGGGTGTATGTTACACATAATGTATAGTCCACAATAGATAATTTATATAGTAAAGTTGGGTCCCACTAACAAAAAAGATGAATTTGCTTCCCCTGAATGCTTGTCTTCTAAATATAGCGTCTTTATATGGGAATCACACTCTAAAGTTTGAATAAGGAAAATAAACTTCCAAGTTAGTGTAATATATTCACAATAATTTTTCAACAGTTTGATATACACTGTTTAGATTAGTATGCAGGTAAATGCCATATTTGTGCTGCCTCTCTGTATCTGTAGGTAATGAAAAAAAATAATAATAATAATTTTATAGTGAAGTATCCTTTAGTACATTCATTTGAACATATATTAAGTATACAGGTAATAACAGGTTTCATACACAACCACTCGGTGATAGAGGATGGATGACTCATTAATTAAAAATCATTGTAGTATGGGATAATCAATCCTATGATTCATCAGGCATTCAGGAAATTCCTTTTAACTCTTAAAGTTACTGGCTACATTAGAGTTGTGTACATTTGCCTTTTCTCTCACTTCTGGAAAAAGACAATGCATTTGTGGTTCAAATTAAAATAAACTGGCACAGAGATGATTTTAATTTTAATGATGCTTGGAGAGTTGGTACATTACAAGGCTTCAGATGATGATGAAGAATAACTGCATCACAGTGGTTGGACAGCATATTGCGCTGTGATCACACCTAGGCCCCTATTCAATTGAGTAATCGTTAGTTACTGGAGCCTGTAATGTAGCCTGTAAACTAATTTGCCATTCAATTGGCGTTTTTGGCGGGTTATAGGCTTAAAATACCTGTGGTTGTCAAAATCGTAACTTTGACCCATCTAAGCCTTTGATCTTTCAAGCCCGTAAATGTTACAATCGTAAAACGCTATTCAATTGCTAGAGTTCCTCAAGCCCGCAATTGTTTTCACACCCATAAATGGCAAATGTAGATGAAAATCCTACAAGTACCAGATAGGATTCTCAAGGGGGTTAAACACCTGATTGTAGCACTGTAAGAGCAAATAAAAAAATCAGAACTGCACGTGTAAAGCGATGAAAGACAGAATTAATGGCACAAGAGTCTCAAGCTCGCTTTTTTTACGTTTGATTTCTATCGATCTCGGTTATCAAGGAGTTCATACATATCAGGCCACCCACATTGACTAGAACAGTCATTCATCTTTATTATTTTGGACATTGCTGGATTGCGAGTCCAATTGCATATTGGACTTCTAAACGCTAATTGATTGACTTTTAACCTTCAGGTTTTACTGATGTCATGATGATGTCTCATTTACTGGCTGACATTTATTGGCTGTCTAAAGCGGTACTATTGGCTGTCTAAATACTGCCTTGCTTAATTGATCATGATCATGCTCTGAAATGTTACTTAAGGGTGCATGGTTTACAGTTTACAGATCTAGGGGAGGCATCTGTTTTTTTTTAGGTTTATGACATTTTCCAAGCTTAATTATGCTCTTAGACTTGAATGTTTGAAACATATATATTTTTGTCAACATAAAGTGATCCTTTAATACTAATCAAACCTGTACGTGAGATTCGTCAAATGGCTCAATTCTCCTCCTTTCCACTATACTACTGTAGCTATATTTTTTTTTTTAATTAGTTGTATTACAGAGTTACATAAGTATACAAGTTCGACCATATTCCGTGAACCAAGAAACTTCAATTCTATTGTTAAAATTGGTTAATTCACTACTTGGATCACCTGAACACATTAAAATTGCAACCATTGTATTAATCATGAGCTCCTCACTACCTTCTAAATAGCGAGCTTCACAGATATTATTCCTAACCTATCAAATACAATCATCATCACCGAATTTTACAGGTAATACCCTCTAAACAATTACTGTGTAGCTATTTTAACCTGTTACTCCCTAGAACAATAAAGGGAGTTCAGTGTAAGACTTTGGTACTTTATAATTATTATGTGCTTATTTTACATTAATAATAAATAGTAAACTCCCAGTTATCCGGCACCCAGGGGGACTCCCTATTGCCAGATAACTGTAGTTGCCGGTTAATCAGGAGTCCCTGATTTAAGTGTGTAAACAACCCTTAAACCCCCTAAATTGCCTTTAAAAAGGCATTAGCACCTAAACTGAGCAATTTCGGGCCCAAATAAAACATTTTTTTTTTAAAGTTAGCTTTTTTTTGCAGTCTCGAACTGCCGGATAGTGCCGGTTTTGCCAGTTTAGTGTTTTGAAAATGGGGAATTGATGCCGGTGCCGGTTGCTTGAGAGTCCTGGTTAGTTGAGTGCTGGATAACTGGGGTTGTACTGTATATGGAAAATGTCACATAAGGTATTGCTTTATCAGGGTTAACAGTCCTAATTAAAACTGATAAGTGATGTCGCGAACATCAAATTTTGGGTTCGCGAACAGCGAACGCGAACTTTACCAAATGTTCGCGAATGGGCGAACATCGGCGAACCCCATAGACTTCAATGGGCAGGCGAATTTCAAAACCCACAGGGACTCTTTCTGGCCACAATAGTGATGGGAAAGTTGTTTCAAGGGGACTAACACCTGGACTGTGGCATGCCGGAGGGGGATCCATGGCAAAACTCCCACGGAAAATGACATAGTTGATGCAGAGTCTGGTTTTAAGCCATAAAGGGCATAAATCACCTAACATTCCTAAATTGTTTGGAATAACATGCTTTAAAACATCAGGTATGATGTTGTATAGATCAGGTAGTGTAAGGGTTACACACGCTTCACAGTAACAGACCAATATCCCAGTTTAATGCACTGCAAACCACCGCAAACAGTCCCTTTGCACAACCGCAAACTCCCCATTTGCACAAGGTTGGATACCAAGCTAGCCATGTCCCGTTCCTTGTCCTCACTGATGTCATTGTATGGTAAAAGTTGGCGGGCTAAGAGTTCAGACAAGCCAGCTGTCAGTTGCCAGGCAAGGGGGTGACTTTGTGACATTGGCTTCTTACGCTCAAACATGTCCTTGACAGACACCTGACTGTGGGCAGATGAGCAGGGACTGCTCAGGGCGAGACACGGAGTGGCGGATGGTTGAGAGGGGGCAAGCAGGGCAGCAGTGGTTGACGTGGCTGAAGATGCTGGACCAGGAGGAGGATGGCGGCTTTGACTTTGTGTGCTGCTTGTACTCATGTGTTGATCCCATAGGCGTTTGTGATGTGACATCATGTGCCTTCGCAAAGAAGTTGTACCTAGGTGGGTGTTGGACTTCCCACGACTCAGTTTCTTTTCGCACAGATTGCAAATGGCATTGCTGTTGCACTAGATATGACGTATCACTGTGCACTGGCAAAAGTTGGAGTAGATGCAATAGGCTTCACACACACGCCTGTAGGCAGGCAATTGCTATTCAATCTATTACAGTCAAAAAAGTGTTGTTTTATGTCACTGAGCACAATATAAGCTGTGAGCCTGACACAGGCAGGCAACTGAAATCTGATTACAGGGAAAAAATGGTTGTTTTCAATGTATGTTGCACCACCAGGTATGAGTAGTGAAAATAAGCACAATATAAGCTGTTAGGTGTTAGCCTGTCACACACACACGCCGGCAGGCAGGCATAGATTACACAAAAAAAATTATAAAATAAAATAAATGATGTTCAAAGTTTCCTCAATGATAAAGTATAGGGGGCGAACCGAAAAGCGCATGTGTTCGCCGTTCGCGGCGAACGCGAACATGCGAAAATCGCTGTGAATAGTTCTCCGGCGAACTGTTCGGGACATCACTAGAACTGATATACCTGGTAAGGCCATACCTACAGTATGAGTTTTCATAAATCTTAATCTTTGTGTGAGGTGAATTAGGTTAATTGTGTGAAATAACTGAAAATGAAGTCATTTTACTTTAATTAAAATATTGTTTATTTTTGTTACGAATAAAGTGAAGTCGCTGGTGTAATGTAAAGTAAAACCTTCTCCCTAGGGCTACATTTGCCATGGAATGGAAAAAAAATTAAATAACAATTATCTTGTTTAAAGTCTTTCGCTTGAAAAACAGACAACAGCTAACAGTGATAATTAAAAAAATCACTTATCAGCACATTTGCATAACTTTTTAAAATCCTACTTTACATTGTGAACTCATAACATGAAATGCTTACATTTCAGCCAGCAATTCAATTATTTGTATGTAAATCAACACTCCGGGTCATTTATCAAAGTCTTCCAGATGGAAAAAACAAGGAAATCTGTTACAGAAACAATGTACCAGAGTTATCAGGCTAGAACATGAAATTAGTGTGTAGCTTAAAAATAGGATACTTTTTTATTAGACAATATATTACCCTATTGTGCTACATTAAGGTCCAAGTAAATCCTTAGGTGCTAATTGGATAATGTATGAATCATTTAAAAAAAAACTTTCAGTTATATTTATTTTTCCTTTAACACAATTTAATCCACTTCACCTTAATTAATCCCATTTTACTTCCACTTTTCATCCCAGTTCTTAACCCTTTAGATAAATTTACTCCAGTGGGTGTTTTATTCAGACCAAATGAGAACATCAAAGTATAAAATTCACTCGATCTGAAGAACCTTTTTGACAAATAGTCTACAGGAACCTGGAAAAAGAGATATCAATAGTTTATTTTTATAAATCATGGCTTGTTTTAAAACCACAAAAATGAAAGCATTCTTAAGATTAAAGACATATCTTTACTCTTGGTAGGTTTATATACTACAATTAGAAGAAAAAGGAAACCCTTATTATAAATGACATAAGAGCAATATCTTAAAATGTAGAAGGATTAATTGCCCCAGTAAAACATTAGAAATGTATTCAATATTTAACTAAATTTAAACAAGATATATGTTTCTGACAAGAAATTGGTCAACAAATAGTAGTAATAGATTAAAAGCCCCCCAAAAGCATGCAAAAAAGAAAGTGGTGATGATTTTATTGAGTAACAATGTTAAATATCAAATGATAGAATTTGATGCAGATTTTGAGGGCTACAATATTTTATTACATATTTTGAAAATTATTGGTAAATATATATAACTTAATTCTCCAAATGTTTATTTATTTCTCTTTAAGAAAAACTGGTTATTAACTAAAATGATATTGGGTGTGATATGAACACAGTGATGGATATGTGTATGGACAAATCTAGCCCTCATTCAGGTATCTTAACAATCTCCAGAAACTTATCTTTTTTTACAGAACATTTACATTTACTAGACACAAGACATTTATCCCAATCAATTGAAAAATATACATTTTATTCACATTCACATGATGTTTTTTTTCCAGAACAGATTATTTCTTACTACCAGAAGCATTACTTCAGAGGGTCTTACATATTTGTATAAATGACCATGCCCTAATCTTCATTGATTTAAAATTACATATCTAAAATTAATTAATTGAATTAATTCATTTATAATTACATATCATTTTAGTGAACTGATGTTTTCCCACTTATCTATATGATTCTGACCAATTTAAGCATACACTAGAACATTTTGGTGTAATTAAATGCAAATCTGCTCACTATCTATGAATTCATATACAGTATGTCACTTCATAAATTTGCCGATTTCAATTCTGAACGATTCTGGCGTATTGAGGGGGATTGTTGCAAAAACACCAAAGTGAACTCACACTTTGGAAAAACTGGGCCTTAGTGAATCTGTACAAATTTGTTAAGTCATCTAGCAAGCACTGAAGGAGATACAAATGGCCAATTATGTAGGAACAAATACGTTTAACAGGTTTATTAGTCTGCAGGTAAGAGTAGATAATATCTATTGTTACAGGCTTTTAATGTATGCTCGGTGGCAAGCTAGCTTGATCAGTTAATAGTTATTTGTGCTAATGCTGTTCTCAGCTTCTTTGTCTGACATGGAGATGTATGTAAGGATTATATTTCCAAAACTGTTGACATTTTCCCACTCTCCCAAAAAATATTTTTTTTTCCATGCACTAGCTTTTTTCCTAAACTATGCAAAGTTACATCCTACTTATATCATACCTTCATCCTGTATGGTTAAAATGTTATTGAGTATTATTGGTTTTGATGACCTCAGTTCCTTGTTTTTTGTGGGTACACCAACATATGACCCTAATAAAAACTTTAAAACTAACAACTTAATACACCAAATCATGAGAAATGTACTATATTACAATAAGCAATATCTTCCTGTGTCTGATTCATATAGAATACATATCTGAGGGAATTTCCTAAGAAATCTTAAGCCCCTTTAATGGCCAGCAATGCACAATTACCCTGCCCTTTAATTTATTAAGCCATCTCTCATAGGATCTAAGAAGCCCATTTCTAGCCATCACAATGTGAGTGTATTGAGGGTTAAAGGTGTGTTGTATGTAAAAATGCTAGCTGCATCCTGAATCCACAATTTACTAACTTAAAGGGATATGTAAGTGAGTTGGATTATGAATGCATCTGATAGAGGAGAAATAGTGTATGAAAACATGTGTTATATAGAAAAGTTCTGTTTACTTACAGTTGTTTGCACAGTCAAATCCAGCTATTCACACCCACAGGACGCTCACTTACATATCCCTTTAACTGCCTATCTAGCATTACAACCTTATTTTATTATAATTCTAATTGTACTGTTAAATATAAGGCAGTGGCGGCTGGTTACTTTCCTAGTTGGTGGGGTGGTAGACAGAGACCTGGCCTCTCCCCTTACATTGTCTCCACCCAACAGTATAAACCCCTCCCCTGCACAACATGTTACCTGTATAGACCCTGCCCAGTGACACAGACTCCATCCACAGCTGTGATCACATAGAGAGACAAGTATAGAGATAGATAGAGAGAGGGGGGATAGTGAAAGAGGAGGATAGAAAGACAATCATAGAGAAGGGAAGAGTGAGAGAAAAAGATGGGAATAAAGAGAGATGGATAGAGAGAATGGAAGGGATAGAGAAAGAGGAAGGGGTAGAGAGAGAGGAAGGGATAGAGAGAGAGGGAAAGCTAGAGAGATATATGCTATGCCTCTTCTTCTGTTCCTCTATCTCCATCTCAATTCATCTCTCCTTCTACCCCTTTCCCCCTCCCTCTCTGTTCAAAAGTTTGCTTAGTTCTTAATACTGTGTATTGCCCCCTTTAGCCTTTATGACAGTGTGCAGTCTTTTGTAATAGTTGTCTATGAGGCCCCTAATCCCTGAAGGGGGTATAGCTGCCCATTTGTCTTGGCAAAATGCCTCCAGGTCATGCAAAGTCTTTGGTTATCTTGCATGAACCACATGTTTGAGATCTCCCCAGAGTGGCTTGATGAAATTAAGGTCAAGAGACTGTGATGGCCACTCCACAACCTTCACATTTTTGTGCTGTAACCACTGGAGGGTTAACTTGGCCTTGTTCCTCCTGGAAAGTCCAAGAGCGTCCCGTGTGCAGACTTCGTGCAGCAGAATGCAAATTGTCTGCCAGTATTTTCTGGTAACATGCTGCATTCATCTTGCAATAAATTTTCACACGATTCCCTTTGTCTTTATAGCTCAAACTCCCCCAAAACATCAGTGAGCCACCACCATGTTTCACAGTAGGGATTGTGTTCTTTTCACTATAGGCCTTGTTGACCTCTCTCCAAACTTAGCGCTTATGGTTGTGACCATAAAGCTTTATTTTGGTCTTGTCATTCCAAATTACAGTGTGCCAGAAGCTGTGAGGTGTGTCAAGGTGTTGTTAGGTATATTGTAACAAAGCTTTTTTGTGGCATTGGTGCAGTAAAGTCTTATTTCTGTCAACTTGACCATGCAACTGATTTTTGTTCAAGTATCATCATATTGTGCTCCTTGAAATAACCACACCACCTTTTTTTTGGAAGAATGGAAACACCTGTGAGATTGAGCAGTCCAACCCAAAACAATCTTCAATGATGGGCAGAATCATAAACAACTTTATGAGATGAATAGACTGAATCCTACATTGCTTTTGAGATTCAGCTTCCACTTGATTACATTATTGGTAGAATGCATAAATAGTCAAATGTCCAGGTTCAGATGCCTCCAAGTACCAACTTTAAAAAAAAGAGGACCATCGTGATTTCCAAGATAATATTTAAATTCGACACAAATTCTATAATTCAAATGAAGTCTACAATAAACCCCCAGTATGTAGGCACCCTAATATGAAAAAGACACTCGGATTAGTGTAACATACATTTTAGCACCCCTTTTGCAGCCTATGTTGATGCCAATTCCAATTTATGTCTTAGAATATACGTTTTAATATCTTGTGTCTGACATAATTAATTAGAGAAAATGTTTTTACATTTCATGAGAGCAATTCTTGCATTTATTAATGCAAAGTTTTTACTGTGAGGTGGAAGCAGTGGGGTGTCAATTTCAATCTAAATATTTAACCAAGTCTACAGAACTCCTCATGATCCAGCTCTCAGCAAGCGATGTAACAAACACAAAATGGATTCCAGCACTCATAATCATAGTCTTTAAAAATATTTTCTCTTTATGTCCTTGACTTATACAGATACTATTGTTACTTTATTACATACTTCACAAGGAAATGCCTTTTTTCTTGAACTACAGTGTTCTTTAAGGTGATAGCTGACAATCAACTAACTAATATGCTTTTTTTCCCATTTAACAAGATCCACAAAGCTGCAGTGACTGCTGAATCTTTTGTTAAAACTGATTACATAGTAGATAGGATAACAGAGACATAATATTAGATAGTGGTGTTCAGTTCAAATGCACAACACAAAATCTGAGACTTCAGAGTCACTCTAGGTTTCAACCTAACTTTTCAGTTAATAAAGTTAATAGAAATAAATCGCTTTCCATTTCTACAATGGCTGCCAATAATATTGGCTATGTCTTCACCTTGAAGAGTTCAGCACTATAGCACATTGTACTTAAAAAAAATGACATTAATTATACCAATAATAATTAACAAGCCTGCAACCGTAAAGAGCTGAAGTTTCTGGGAAATAATAACTATTTCCTAACACTTGACAGTATAGGACATAAGGAAATTCATTGAATACATAAGAGAGTAGCTTAAGTGACTCTGAATATAACACTCAAAAGAGACTGAAATTAAGGGCTTGGCAAAGGTGACCAAGGTCTGAAGATATGCATTTGTGGAGCTCAAATTAAATAGACTTTTTAAAACCTAGTTACACAGTCTGAATGTGACAGTTAGCTAATTTTTACAAATGCCTTTATTTTTTCCCTAACTCTAATCTTGGATAAGACTATATTATTATTATTTCCTTTATTTGTAACGCGCCAACAGATTCTGTAGAGCTATAAAGGGGTAAGTTCAAGTCAAAAGCAATATTAAAACATTGCAAAAAAAAACCCTAAAAAAACCCAAAAAACAAATGGAGGGCCCTGTCTTCAAGCTTAAAATCAAACATAGAAATGTTTTTAAAGTATTCATCATCCATACCACTGGGTGTTGTTATAATCAGATATAGAGTGGCAATAATTTTTAAAAAGTATAATACCATTATATAACTTACTGCCTGTATGATTTATTTGAAAATTATTTTGCAGACTGAGACAATATAGAGCATTTATGCAATATAGATGAAAACCTCTGACTTGTCTCTTTCTGTCCACCAGTATAGATATTTAGGATATTTAAGAAGCTATTTATGAATATATTAATCAATTTATAACCGTTGTATTTTTATTCTTGTTAGCAAACATTCTCTTTACTTTGACCAGATCTGGAAAACTGCAGTTGTGTTAGCAAAATAAAAAAATAAAGCATGTTATTATTTATTTAGTAATAGTTATTTTAAAAGTATTACAAGTAATACAGAGTTAATTTTGGAAATATAACACATTTGCCTTACTACAGCCATATTTGTCTAACCCTTTCCGTTTACAGTTAATATATTTCCAAATTCAAAAAGGCATTGTGGTCAGACATGAATCCAAGCCTGCCACTTCGAAGCCTAGACTCCAAACCACTGGGCTATGTGCCTATATGATTTGCAATAGGTGAACAAATATATATCTATTATTTGAAATCCAGCAGTTCCTTCCTTAACCTGCACACATGATACTAATTAGTTCAACACATAAATTATTCTGAGAATGCATCGGCACTGCTTCAAACCACTAAGATCAAACACTCATAACTTAGCAGCAATTTTAAAAAGGAAAACATGTTTTCCACATACTTTTCTACTCTGTCTGATAGTGCAGAGCATACATGGTGACTTCAGTGCCCATTTGAAAAATCTATGAAAACCATATCCCAATTATATTCTACCCAGAATGCAAATGCTGTTGGCCAAGTAAATGGGTCTTTAACCATTCTATTTGAAGACCCCTGTCTCTGTGTAGAGCTTGCATTGTGTGCAGGAAAGTTAAAAGACCACTACAGTCACATTTTTCTATGTATATTTGAGTAACTAAACTTTGTAATGGGTAAAATACATTTTTTTTTGTACACATTTACTTGCACTTATTCTTTATTGCACGCTTCCATTTCCTTTACTGGGCTGCTCATTGGTGCTTCTGTCTCAAGAAGACATGTTCAAGAAAAGAATTGACATCCTGCCTCAACAGTTTAGTCTGTAGGAATTCATAAGAGATATTCTGACAAGCTGCACTGAAAGTAAGGAATAAGGTATGGCTGTTATTAAGAAACTTCAAGATGAACAAAAACTTTTGCATAACCTCTCATAACCTTATCACCTATCATATTAAACTTTGACATACTAAAACAGTTGGTGGCTAGCCCTTAACTTGACCTGGTGATCTGCTCACTTCCTCCTATCATGGTCAATGGGACCATGAGTGTGACATGGCTAAGATTCTTGATTGTAAGGTAAAGGGGGAAGTTAACAACTAAATAATAATAATAATACTATTAATAATAATAATTTTCAAAGAAAAATAAGCAATGCATACTTTAAATAACTTGATTTCAACATTTGCAAATGCAACTTTTCAGCAAAGTCAGGGTCCTTTTTCTAACTAATTTGGGCGTTTCAGAAATTATTCTTTATTTCTTTATTGCAGCCTCTGTTTCAGGAGGGTATGTTCTTGGAAACTAATGATATTTCCATTACTTCTGTGGAGTGCACCGGTAATTTTAGCTGCTACTTTCCAATTGTGCACATCTAATCTTCTTGTGCAATTTTCGTCTTCTCAGGATGTATTCATCAAATGAATATATTTTAAATATATGTCTATAGTAGTCCTTTCAGTTGTAGTATGCTTCCAGCAAATGAAAACATTAATGCATGATTACAGTGCATAAATAACTTATTTTAAATGTATTTGTTGATTCCTTTTAAGATTTTCTTAACAAACATACAGTAGTATTATAGCATATTTTCTCAGTATGGATGGTTTTCTGAGGATTGTGCCATCAATCATGACAAACAATTCATGCATGGAATTATATAGGACATTAATGTGCTGAAACTACCATGAAGGACTTAGATAATCTATTCCACCTATGGTAAATTAAATTGACTGTTATCAAAGTAAGTAGATAGATAAAATTAGAGTTTTTGTATCGGCTCCTAGACAGTCATTAAACGGAAAGCCTATCTAGGCAAGAGTATGTAATCAGTATGCCATTGAACACCTACTTCAGCTTACCTAGTCTCATAGAATTTGACCTTGACAGGAAGATAACAGAAAACAAGCATGCCGCTGAGCCTTCCACGTGCCAAAAATAGAGAAAAATGGATTATACAGCATAACAACATCATTTTGGATTATTCAAATAAAAATAAAAACTAGAAAGGCCACATTTACATTTCATTTAATAAAATAAACTGTCCCAGTTACAATAGGAAACACTGAAAAATATTTTGTAAAATACACTCTAAATTGTGTGATCAGATTTTGAGATCTAAAATCAAATTTTGATTTCATTAGACAATTTCATTAAATGGTAAACTTTAAAGTAGTTTGATAATACTGGAAACAGAATTAAGCAAAATAGGACTAAAAGGGACAAACAAGAAAAAATAAATTCTAGTTTATATTTAAAATATAGCAACTTGAAGAAGAATTGATAGGGGGCCAGAGTATGTCATGTATTATAATAAAGAAGTCAATATTATATTTAAAATGCATTTTCATAATACTTTTATAATCAGTCTTATTGTAACTGCTATTTAAATGTAACCAATGATGTCACACATTGTTTTCATGTTCAATCCTACAGTGATCCGGGTTCTTTTTCTAGCTCCTACATGGTGCAAAGTGATGAAGGGCCATGGGTCTTCTGATAAAAAAATAAAAAAAATTCAAACTAGTGACACAATTTATGAGTCTAAACAAATAAAAATGCAATAAATATTGTAAAAGATCAGACATAAAAATACAATTACTAGGATTCCGAATTGTATGCATATGTGTATTTTTATTGAAATGTTTTTGAGATTTTCTTCAATTTCTTATTAAAGTGTTAGATTTAACCCTATCCCTAACCCCTAACCCCAAACCCTAACACTAACCATATCCCTAACCCCTAAAACCTAAACCCTAACCCTAAAACCTAAACCCTAACCCCTAACTTTAACCCTATCCCTTACCCCTAAACCTAACCCCAACCCCTAACCCTATGATCAAACAAAATAAACTCTTGGTGAGCTGTCCTTGCACCACCTAGTGGGGGCTGATCATCACTAATGGTGAGCAGATAGCAGGAAAGATCCCATATTAGTAAATACTGTATGTGTAGGTTTATATGTTATTGGCCTGGGCATCATACAACAGCAACCTCTGAACCTCTAGTTCCATCAAAGCTCATTGGCAATAGGCGCCGAAGTAAGCGACAAATGAGGAAGGTGGTTAATGCGCGCAGGAATACTGCGCTCACGCCAGAAATCCGTGCAACAAATGTTGATCCCTTTACCCCCTAGCCTACAAGAGGCCCCCACTCTTCCCAAATGCTGCCTTGTCCCGCCAGACTCATCTGCCCACTGCCTCCAGCTCCTGTCCCAGTCTCACCACCTCCCGCATCTCTGTCCCCCCTGCAGGACCCTCAGAATGCGGGTGCGCACATTTGTCAGGGCGCTTATGATGGCGCGCTGTTGTGGAGCGTGCTAAAGACGTGCTACCGTTGCAAGGGTTCTCCAGGCTGGCAGTAGCATAAGTTAGTTTTTCTCTACAAAATCTTCTTGTTTTGCTGCACAAATGGAAAAACAATTATCTGGTTCATCATGGTTTGTAGGTGATGAGGTGTAAAATGGTGAAAGAGAAAGAGAAGGGGAGTAAATCACTATATATTTTATAACTTAATCATAACTAGGGGTAGAATTTATAGACCTTGCAATAATTTTTATTTTCTGTGATTTGTTTAATGTTTCAATGTGTAAATATTATTTATACCCTGCAATACATAACAAATTCAGTTTGTTTAAGCAGCACATTTTAATACATATTTTAGTGCATATTTGCATGCATACATTTCATAGTTATAATTCTCAATTATACTGTATTCCCAAAGGAAGACAAAATGTTACTGACCTAGGTCATACCACTAATATGGAACAATAAAATGTGGAGTGGACTGAAAACTGTGTTGTGACTATTAAAACTAATAACTAGAAAAGAGAAACATAAACAAAAACAACTATAAAAAATAAGTATGTTTAAAGTCCTCATTTAATTCAAGCAATGCCCAAGCATTATCCCTCTCACAGTGCCCCCAAGAATCTTGACATATGAACATATGAAAGGTGTGGGCTTACAATTCTTCCCCAACCGTCACTGCTTGCTTTCAGAAATTCACACAGTCCAGGCACAGAGTGAGGATCTCCCCATTATTTAAAGACTTGACTGCTAGTTCTATCGCTGTTCTATCTCTGCCCCCTCCCAGTGTTTCCCTATTTAATCTGGTGCACACACATAGGGCCATCAACAGAAATATTGGGGTGCAGTACAAATATATTATCTAGTGTTCATCCTAACCCGATGGACATCCACTTTTTCCCTCCATCCACTAGCTACTTATTTTGTTAATTGCAGACATAACATCTTGATTTATTTCCCTTTTGAAATGAGTAAACTTCATAGACATGGGAATTGTAGCTCCTCCTTGTACCATTATGTATATATATATTTTGTGACAAGGATGTCAGCAAAGGACTGTTCCTCAGCAGTACTACTGATACTAGTGTGACCTGGCAGGCCTTTGGCTACTGATTTCTCTAGTGATCCACATAAGCCACAAAGTTCCAATATGTTTTTATCTTGACTTTTAGCCCTGAAACCGCTTCCCGGACTTCAGGTAAAACAATAGTCTAAGATAAGGAAAACAAATGCTTCTGACCTTGAAAATAGCTGGCAGAGGATGTCCCCTCAGTAGTTCCAGAGTTGCTCCCCAGTCCTTACCCAGCAGCGCTGGTGTATAAAGCCTGTGACAATCTCCTGGTCTGTAGTCCTCCCAAGTTCACAACGCTTCCTGTCTCGACTCAGACTCTCTCACCACTCAGCACTGGCTGGTCTTCCTGGACTTTAAATAGTCTAGCTGCTGAACCAGGTGCAGTTAATTGCTTTAACTCCCTGAGTGCTGGACACCGAGTTGTTCAGCCTGTTGCTGACATAACAGCCCTCTATGATACATCCACGGCTCCTGCTGACTTTCCCAAACATCCCCCGCCCCCCCCCCCCCTTAGCTTAAGGACAGGGGAGTGAGCGTGCGCCGAGGGATCTGTGAGACGGTTGTCAGCATTGACCTGGAAATTCCCAGCCCTGTTGGTCAAGTCGAAGCGGGACAGGAAACACATCATCACCCGGTCATTCGCTCCTTTGTTCCCATGCATCCACTGCAGGGGAGCATGGTCCAAGACCAGGGTGAAGCGTCTCCCCAAGAGGTACCGCAGAGCATCCATGGCCCACTTGACTGCCAGGCACTCCTTCTTCACCACCTTCTTAGCCCTGGTAAGGTCTGTTAGTGGGGCTGCAATGGTGGCAGAGTCCAGGATGAACCTGCGGTAGTACCCCACCAGACCCAAAAAGTCTTGTATCTGCTTCTTCAGTAGAGGTTTCGGCCAGGCCTGTATGGCTTCGACTTTATTCAATTGTGGTCGGAACAATCCACGACTTACTACATACCCTAAATACTTTGCCTCTGTTTTTCCTAGGTTGTACTTGGCCGGATTGACTGTCAGCCCACCCCGTCAAAGGGTTTCTAGGACTCATTCAAGCTTGTCCATGTGAGTATCCCAGTCAGGGGTATATATTATGATGTCGTCTAGGTATGCCTTTCCATAGAATTTTGTCCATCAGTCGTTGGAAGGAGGCTGGGGCACCATGCAACCCAAACGGCATCACGTTATAGTGGAATAGTCCCTCTGGGGAACAAAATGCCATCTTCTCCTTGGTGGACTTAGCTAGGGGGACCTGCCAGTAGCCTTTTGTGAGATCCAACGTGGACAAAAAAACAGGCTATCCCTAAGTTGTCAACTAATTTGTCAATCCGAGGAAGTGGTTAAGCATCCCATTGGGATATGGCATTCAACTTCCTGAAATCGCTGCAGAACACTGTGCTTCCATCTGGCTTAGGTATGAGGACGATGGGACTGCATCAATGGCTGGAGGACTCCTCGATTATTCTGGCTCGCAGCATCTTCTGTATTTCATCCCTTATTTCTTCCCTTTTTGCTTCTGGTATCCTATATAATTCGATCCACACTTTAATATCCGGTTCAGTAGCGATATTGTGACAAATCACTGCAATCACCCGGGATATATCGAAAACACGTCTTGATTACGGGTAACCATCTGTAGCACTTCTGCCTTCTGTAGAGGGGACAACTCGATCAGTATCTCTGGAATGGTTTCTTCCACACCGGAAACAGGGGGAAAACTTACTTCGACTTCTCTCTCTCGCCATGCCTTTAACAGATTTATGTGATATTCTGTTCCGGCTTCCGACGGACTGGTTGTCTTATCCTATAATTAACTTTGCCAATGGCCTGTAGGACCTCATAAGGACCCTGTTATTGGGCCAGTAGCTTGCTCTCTGCCGTAGGGACTAACACCATAACCCGATCTCCTAGCTGAATCTTCTGAACCTGAGCGCTGTGGTCATAATATGTATTCTGTTGGGCCTGGGCCCTTTCCAGGTTTTCCCTTACCTTGTGGAATTCTTTCTTTTAGACTTTGGACATATTCAATGACATTTTGGCCGGGCACTTTTTGCCCCTCCCAGTTTTCTCGGACCATGTCTAGGATTCCGCGGGAATGGTGTCCATACAGATGCTGGAAGGGGGAAAATCGGTGAAGGCCTGGGGTACTTCTCTTATGGCGAACAGGAGGCAGGGTAACAGCAAGTCCCATTTTTTTCCATCACGGTCAATGACTTTCTGTATCATGCTTTTTAATGTGCGGTTGAATATTTTGACCAGCCCGTCAGTGTGGGGATGATAGACAGAGGTCTGCAGTGTACGGATTTGCAGCACTTTGCACATTTCAGACATGAGCTTGGATATGAAAGGGGTGTCTTGGTCAGTAAGTATCTCTCGAGGAATTCCTATTCTAGAGAACAGGAGGAGGATCTCTTTTGCCACACTTTTTGAACTCGCCATTCGTAATGGTAAAGCTTTGGGGTACCTAGTCTCATAGTCCAAGATTACCAGGATATACTGATGGCCCCTGGTGTTTTATTCTAGTGGTCCTACCAAGTCCAATAAAATCCTTTTGAAGGGTACATCTATGATTGGGAGTGGCACCAGGGGGGCCCTCAAGCGGGGCTTAGACTTGTCACTTGGCATTCGGGACACGACAGGCAATATCTCCTTACTTCCTTGAATATCCCGGTCCAATAAAATCTTTTTGCTTATGGTGTTGGAAGTAGTTCTGGTCTCTGTTCCTTCATCAGGGCTGTCTTGAGGGGCTGCTAGGACTTCCTCTCGGATCTTCTTGTCCTTATACTCAGCCCTCAATCTTTTCTGTTTTCTTCTTTTTTTTCTCGTCTTCTTGGTTTTACCCAGAGTAGAGAATAAATCGGACAAAAGGGAATATTTCTCAGAGTTCTCCCGTCAAACGGAGCTGTAGTAGTAGTAGGCTTTTGAAGTGAGGGAAGTCTCATCCCAAGATCACGGAATAGGGGAGCCTAGAAACCTCGGGTGCCTGTCATTTTTGCTCGGATCCCTTGTACCTCTATCCAAAACAGCTGGGTGGGATATGTCATGACCGTGCCATGTACACAAGCAATGCCCATTTGCTTCACCATTTTTGTCTTCCTCTTGGGCTATAAGGGGGTCTTTCTTCTCCTCTCTGCCCTCCGGGTTCCCTTCTATTGGGTCTTTGGACATCTGCCAGTCTCTCTCTCTTTTTTCCTTTTTACAGGGGAACCTATATATATATATTATTAATCCATTCATGAGGGATGGACAGATACTGAATCGGGTGAATATAGAATCAATTTATTCCATAGAAATTAATTAAAATTGGAATAATACGTTCACAACCCGCGAATCTGATACATAAATAGATAAAAATGTAACCATAACCTTGACCTTAATAAAGAGCAGAAGCTGAAGAGGAACAAAGGAATTATTGTTTAGAGGGGAGTCACCTTCCATTAAACCATTGGGTAATTGCTCAAAATCCTATTGCAGACTTTAACATCTCAAATGGATTCATATATGCCCAAACTCTCTGATGCTCAATAGGAAACCTCACAATAAATTAAATGGCTAGGCTAGGTAGGATTAGTTCTCCCAAATTACAAGCCTGATAGCTGTGTCACCACTGTGGCAGCTTCCTTCAAGCCTAATTGCTAAACTGAGCAGTTTTTGAGCAGTTAAATAGTTCCCCATTTTTACACATTTTTTGTGCATATCCATTTTTCTAAATACTGATGTTTTGCATACTCCTCGCATATATGTTATTGTTTTTAAAATTCTGACAGTAGACATAATTTATTGGTTAGATATATGGAATATATTATTCCCAGCAGTGAGTGCTATATAAAGTTTACTGATTCACAGTATAGGAACCGCTGAATGGGATTATTTGAATTTAGAGATTATAAAATAGTAAACTATTAAATAATCTCTGTTTCCTTCTATCGTGCAATAGCATTTTTAGCAACCTTTGGGACATCAATTAGTGAGTCTCCCAGTGAGCAGGACCATTCGGGGTCATAGGCCTGCTCTTCACCCTATCCCTTTTCATTTGTGTTCCAATTGTTCCAAATCCTCGATCCTATGAAAAGTACAAGATAAAATACTGTCTATATTTTTAATAGCAGCGCAGTTTCATGGTCAATAAAGTATTCGTTTTTTATCGTGTTTTTTTCTGATATTGGATTTCATAAAATATAGGGGCTGAGGAATATAGATGTTCCACTGTATATACAATTATTATTTAGCATGCCTTGTAAACTAATAAACCTTTCATTGGTCCTGTTGAGAGCACTACTAGTTGTAACTGTTATGTTCCCAAACTTCATGTGCATTCAAAGTCTTCTTCCACCTCAGGGAAACGATGAGCAGAAACCAAAATGGCAGATTCCACAGCAAAATAATTGCATATAAGGTAATATATTAGAGTTTGTTTATTTTTTATGCTATTTTTAATGCCTTTTTTTATACTCCTCAAAATAGTATTTTTTATAAACTCCTTTGAATGTGTAACACTTTCAAACTTTCTGAACAAAAATGTACAACAGATTTGTGTATCTACTTATTTAGTATATGTAATAAGATATTTTGTTTTTCTGTAAAATTGAGCAGAACATTTGAGAAAAAAAAAACTGCAGAATAAATGACATCCTATTTTGTCTAGAGGTTTTAGACTGAAGTATTACTTTACAGCAAACGAATAAACGCTTTATATATTAATTCCACAACGTTCCGAGAACAATTAAATTCATATAATAAATCAATGTGAATAGCAATAACAATAACTCTTACAACACACACACAAGAATAATTTGAATAAAAAGAATAACCAATTACATCAAAAAGTCAAAACACAGATTTTCATTTACATTTTTCCCTTTCTTTACTTTTAATTAGCATTTGTTGTTTTAGTACATTGGATGTCATATTTACATATTAAATTGATTAAATATGTGATTATAGAAGGCTTTACCAAATTGCTTTTTTGGGGGTCGACCAGTTTGTTTACAGAGCTACAAATAAGCTTTGAAATTAGATTAAGCCCAATGGCAGATTGTTACACATGCCAGATTCAGCAAGTCATAGATCTGTCAGGGCTAGGCAAAAATACAGAAAGGGAAAACCCAATGTGACACTTACTGAGAAACTTACTGTTTATGCACAGTTTTTTCACTGCATCTTGTATGCTTTACTAAACTATGCATATGATTAAACAAAATTGCTTCTTCATATTAATGTATAGGATATGATTTTACTAAATATAGTGGGGGGGGGGGGGGGGGGAGTATTTGATCCTCTGCTGATTTTAAATGTTTCTCCACTGAAAAAGAAATGATCAGTCTATAATTTTAATGGTAGGTGTATTTTAACATGGAGAGACAGAATAACAAAAGAAAAAAAAAAAAAGAAAAACGCATGTCAAAAAAGTTATAAATTGATTTGCAGGTTGATGAGGGAAATAAGTATTTGACCCCTTCAACTTAGTACTTGGTGGCAAAACCCCTGTTGGCAATCACAGAGGTCAGACATTTCTTGTAGTTGGCCACTAGGTTTGCACACCTCTCAGGAGGGATTTTGTCCCACTCCTCTTTGTAGATCCTCTCCAAGGGCCTCATTCTATTATCGGCCGTAAATCGGCCGTAAGGCTGCGATTCCTTGCGGGGGTTCAGTTAACTCGCGATTCTATTATACGGCCCCGCAAGGATCTCATCTTACGGCCGGCCGCATATCTTGGAACCGGCCGTAAGCTGTGAAATCTAAAAACGCAAAAATAAATTCAAGCCTGCACTGTACAGCTCTGTAAATGCTAGGGATCATATTGGGGGACATGAGGATTAAAAGAAACCCACTCTCAAGCTTGCACATCTGCCCAAACCCGAGTTCAAATTAACTGTTTATTTTCCGGCTGCGGCGTGGGCGGGTCTGAGGTGCTCCAAGCACTCTGGACTTTTTACATGGATATTTTACGGATATTAAAAATGAAATATTTTACGGATTTGAGTACAGGATAATTATGTGCTATTTTTTCTAACACCTAAAATCCCTTTATAGTCTTCTCAAAGTGCAGGAGGGCTTTATTTGAGCTATTTTATGTGCTTAATTGGTGCTAGCGAGACCTCTTTCCTGCAAGTAAGCTGCGGCTCGTTTTTAGCCTTGCAGAGAGGTTTCCCGGAGCAATTGAATTGCAAATCTCTTGCGGCCGTTTTAGATCAAAGGCTTTCCTCCGGCGCGAGCGGCCGCAAGAGATAGCAAGGCACCGGCCGCAAGCCTGCCGGAATCCCCGGCCGTAAGGGAATAGAATAGCCGAATAGCTTGCGGCCCCGCAACGGCTGCGGCCGATAATAGAATGAGGCCCCAAGTAATTAAGGTTTCAAGGCTGTTTGGCAACTCGAACCTTCAGCTCCCTCCACAGATTTTCTATGGGATTAAGGTCTGGAGACTGGCTAGGCCACTCCAGGACCTTACAGCCTTATTAAATTGCAATTCGGTCAATCTTAAAGGGCACATTTTAAGGAAGTTTTTAGTTAGTGAACTTCTATCTAAAAGCAAGGTCTTCACTTACTAAAAACTTCTGTAAAAAATATGCTCTGTGCTTATATAGAGCCCTATTCAATTGGCCAAATGGCAATTTAATAAGACTGTTTATATGCTTCTTCTTGAGCCACTCGTTTGTTGCCTTGGCTGTGTGTTTTGGGCCATTGTCATGCTGGAATACCGATCCATGACCCTTTTTCAATGCACTGGCTGAGAGAAGGAGGTTCTAACCCAAGATTTGAAGGTACACGCCCCCGTCCATTATCTCTTTGATGTGGTGCAGTTGTCCTGTACCCTTAGCAGAAACCCCCCCCCCAAAGCATAATGTTTCCACCTCCATGTTTGACGGTGGGGATTGTGTTCTTGGGGTCATAGGCATCATTCCTCCTCCTCCAAACATGGCAAATTGAGCTGATGCAAAAGAGCGTGGTTTTGGTCTCATCTGACCACAACACTTTTCTCTGAATCATTCAGATGTTCAAGCTTCAGACGGGCCTGTACATGTGCTTTCTTGAGCAGGAGGATCTTGCGGTTTTCAGTCCTTCACAATGTTGTGTGTTACCAATTGTTTTCTTCGTGACTATAGTCCCAGCTGCCTTGAGATCATAAACAAGATCCTCCTGTGTGGTTCTGGACTGATTCCTCACCGTTCTCATGATCATTGAAATTCCACAAGTTGAGATCTTGCATGGAGCATCAGACCGAGGGAGACTGACAGTTGTCACCTTCTCACCAAGCTGCTTGGTGATGGTCTTCTAGCCCATTCCAACCTTGTGTAGATCTACAATCTTGTCCCTGACATCCTTGGACAGCTCTTTGGTCTTGGCCATGGTGCAGAGATTGGAATCTGGTTGATTGATTGCTTCTTTGGACAGGTGTCTTTTATACAGGTAACAAGCTTGAGATTAGAAGCACTCCCATTACGAGAGTGCTCCTAATCTCAGCTTGTTACCTGTATAAAAGACACCTGGGAGCCATAAATCTTGCTGATTGATAGGGGATCAAATACTTATTTCCCTCACTGACCTGCAAATCAATTTATATCTTTTTTAACATGTGTTTTTCATGTTCTTTTTTTGTTATTCTATCTCTTACTGTTAAAAAACACCTACCATTAAATTTATAGACAGATCATTTCTTTGTCAGTGGGCAAACGTTCAAAATCAGCAGGGGATCAAATACTTTAGGTTATTTTTTATTTTATAGATCAAAGTCTAGTAGGAATGCTAGGCTCCCAGGGTATTTACTACCCAATAGTTACTAATATATATACAAAGTGGGAAAAAATACAACTAAAGTCTTTATTAATAAGGGGTAACAACGGCGATATCTTTAAAAACAATATGTTTAAAAAAATCCCGGATTGGAAAAAAAGGAGATAAAAATAGGCTAGTGGATGTGTGGACAAATAACCACTAAATGTTAGATAAACTCTTAATAGAGGGGTTCATAAGTCCACACCTAACAGTACTGCAGAGGAGAAAATAGATTGCTAATCCAATTTAAAAAATTCCTGTCTTTGTAATTAATCATAGATCTATAATACACATTTACAAGTGTAGAGGTTCTGGATATCAGTGACTCTAATCCTATAGGATTCCCCAAATAAATTGCTGGGAATAATCTGACCTTTATATGTAAATATATATTCTTAATGGTATACCAGGATATGATTGTGCCATATTTTCCTGCTTTTGAGTCAGGGCAGAAGTTTTGAAAGTAACAATAAAGTTCTAGGGGTTACTTAGTCTTCTATCTTAATGGGACTATTATATGCATGTAATGACCACCCAAGGCTACTCCTCTTGGAAAAATTTAACTTTTATCTTGCCCATATTCCATTACAGAGATTAGCATAATATAGGAAAGGCCAGTGGATGAAAAGTACAAGGAAGCCAGCAGGCTAGCTGTTATTTAAAGCACCGTTAATTGTGTGCTTGATCTAATTCATATCCAGACAACAACATTCACTCATATGGAAATGGACAGGTAGGGTAAGCATGCAACCTCTAAAATATTATTTGCAAATACAATACTGTTAGTGGAGAAGACGCCGGCGTGCCCTTAACTACAAGGCATGCCACGTCATCAAAGGCTGATGCGTTTCGACGTCATCAGACGTCTTTGTCAAGGTAAAGTCTGCTGTGCCGTCTGGCCCTCTTTTTAAGCGCTGCCGTAACTACGGCAACCAATTGACACTGAGTGGACCTGCGCAGTGGATACAGGAAGCGCTTATTGCGCTATGATACAGTGCAATGAAAATGGAGCAGCCCTTATGTAAATAAGAATATAAAGAGAGAAATAAAACGGAATAACGACATGGCAAATATGCAGCCCAATTACAACCATGAAGTTGGGAACTAAAAGCTAAGAGAAATGAGAAGTAAATGGCAGAACCCACATAAACTACAAGCATGGGGAAATATTGTGAAAAGTAATAATAAAAATATAAATGGGAAGGGAGTCTAATGACTAGCAAAAAAATGTATGCAACTGTGATATAAAAGTGAATAATAAGAGGTGCATATGGACAGAACAAACTGATCACATAAGAGATGAAAAGTATATATAAGACATCTCAAGAGGTGTGGTAGGGGGAAACCTAATATAGTATAAGTGAAGAACAATGTATAAAAAAGGGGAAAAAGTGAAGGAGAAAAAGAATATGGTGACTGTATGACAGCCATAATAGAGTGATTGTGAATGGAAAATAAACCATCAATATAAGTGGTACAATACATTACTTAATAGCATCTCAATGCCAATTGTGGAAAGAGTAATGAGGTCTATCAGTGACGGTAAACGTCCTAATTAATAAATAATGAATAATAAAGATAATAATATGTGAACCATGCGGATTAGGTGGTTACTACTTAATTCACATCCAGTGCTAGTAACAATCTATTTAAATGAAGGGTAAAAATGTGAAACCTTCATTTAAACCTTCTGGAGATAAAGCTTTTAATTTATAAATCCATTGTGCTTCATGTTGGAGAAGTTTTTTATCTAAGTCCCCCTGTCTGGGGCCCTGATGGACCTTCTCAAGGGCTGTGAAAGTAAGAACTTCACTCTTGCCACCATGAAAAGTCTTGACATGGCGTGCTATAGGGGTGTCTAGATCTTTTCTGATGGAATAGATATGTTCGCCAATACGTCTTCGTAGTTGGCGTCGTGTTTTTCCTACGTAAATTTTTTTACATAAACATGTAGCCACATAAACTACACTTGTAGTGCAGCAGTTTGAAAAATCCTTTAAAACATAACTTGTCCCATTGGACGGATGTTCATAGATTTTTGTGGGTTTGATGTATCTACAAAATTTGCAATTCCCACATCTGAAACATCCTAGTGGGGGATTGAGCCATGTCTTGTTTTCTTTTTTCTCTTTAAAAAAGCTATGCACTAATGTGTCTTTCAGGTTTTTTCCTTTACGATAAACAATTGGTATTTTTTGTGGAAGTACATCTGCCAAATCATTGTCACTTCTTAATAGATGCCAATGTTTAGATATAATATCTTTTATTGAAGCAGACTCATAGCCATAAGTCAAAATACATCTTGGATATGTATTATCTGATGTTTGAGTCTTTGTCCTGTGTGATTTATTCAATAGCTCTGTTCTGTTGCAGCTCAATGCATACTGAAAAGCTTTCTTTAGGCATTTTTTTGAGTATCCTCTTTCTAGAAATCTTTGTTTTAATTTATCTGCCTCAATTTTGTGAATATTGTGAAAAGTAATGTATTGTACCACTTATATTGATGGTTTATTTTCCATTCGCAATCACTCTATTATGGCTGTCATACAGTCACCATATTCTTTTTCTCCTTCACTTTTTCCCCTTTTTTATACATTGTTCTTCACTTATACTATATTAGGTTTCCCCCTACCACACCTCTTGAGATGTCTTATATATACTTTTCATCTCTTATGTAATCAGTTTGTTCTGTCCATATGCACCTCTTATTATTCACTTTTATATCACAGCTGCATACATTTTTTTGCTAGTCATTAGACTCCCTTCCCATTTATATTTTTATTATTACTTTTCACAATATTTCCCCATGCTTGTAGTTTATGTGGGTTCTGCCATTTACTTCTCATTTCTCTTAGCTTTTAGTTCCCAACTTCATGGTTGTAATTGGGCTGCATATTTGCCATATCGTTATTCCGTTTTATTTCTCTCTTTATCTTCTTATTTACATAAGGGCTGCTCCATTTTCATTGCACTGTATCATAGCGCAATAAGCGCTTCCTGTATCCACTGCGCAGGTCCACTCAGTGTCAATTGGTTGCCGTAGTTACGGCAGCGCTTAAAAAGAGGGCCAGACGGCTCAGCAGACTTTACCTTGACAAAGACGTCTGATGACGTAGAAACGCGTCGGCCTTTGATGACGTGGCATGCCTTGTAGTTAAGGGCACGCCGGTGTCTTCTCCACTAACAGTATTGTATTTGCAAATAATATTTTAGAGGTTGCATGCTTACCCTACCTGTCCGTTTCCATATGAGTGAATGTTGTTGTCTGGATATGAATTAGATCAAGCACACAATTAACGGTGCTTTAAATAACAGCTAGCCTGCTGGCTTCCTTGTACTTTTCATCCACTGGCCTTTCCTATATTATGCTAATCTCTGTAATGGAATATGGGCAAGATAAAAGTTAAATTTTTCCAAGAGGAGTAGCCTTGGGTGGTCATTACATGCATATAATAGTCCCATTAAGATAGAAGACTAAGTAACCCCTAGAACTTTATTGTTACTTTCAAAACTTCTGCCCTTACTCAAAAGCAGGAAAATATGGCACAATCATATCCGGGTATACCATTAAGAATATATATTTACATATAAAGGTCAGATTATTCCCAGCAATTTATTTGGGGAATCCTATAGGATTAGAGTCACTGATATCCAGAACCTCTACACTTGTAAATGTGTATTATAGATCTATGATTAATTACAAAGACAGGATTATTTAAATTGGATTAGCAATCTATTTTCTCCTCTGCAGTACTGTTAGGTGTGGACTTATGAACCCCTCTATTAAGAGTTTATCTAACATTTAGTGGTTATTTGTCCACACATCCACTAGCCTATTTTTATCTCCTTTTTTTCCAATCCGGGATTTTTTTAAACATATTGTTTTTAAAGATATCGCCATTGTTACCCCTTATTAATAAAGACTTTAGTTGTATTTTTTCCCACTTTGTATATATATTATTTTTTATTTTAAATCTAATACAGTGGAATCTCCATATTTGTCTGCGCCTATATTCATTAAATTCTATAATTTCATTCATAAATTAATTACATTTTTTAGGCAAAAAAATGCTCTGATATACATCCTGAAAAATCCCAAATTCATCCATGTATCCAATGTGCATCACAAACATTTTATATTCCTCGCATTCAGTATCTGATTAATGATGAATATAGAGGTTACATTGCAATGGATTAGAGTAAATATATTATTCATGGTATAACAGTCAATAACAAGGATACAAACATGTAAAACAGAGATACAAACAGCAATCATATGGCCCTATGCTATTGCTCAATTCATAAATTTATACACATTTAAAATTACTCTTAATATTGCCACATATTCTATTAGCTACTCGCAATCTGATTACGAGTTACCCGTCACGATAACTACAGGCCAGCCAAAGCGCAAAACAGACCTTAGAACTCAATTGGTTTTAGCACAGAACAAAATATTACAAGCTCTAAATCATTAAAGTTGCACAAAATCAACATTCTATTAAACCCGTAGCTCTAGCTCGCAAATAAAGTCTGACCCTCAACTGAAAAAAGTATCAAGTTTCTGTCAAAAATATTACGAGTAATAAATAGGACTTGCAAGGCATTTTTCAAACACTTATTAGAGCTGGGAAGCAATTAAACACACAATACTGTACTTTAAAAGCATGGGAAGTTATGAAAACACATAACACATTGCAATTAATGACTGCACAACAAACATGCAATTAAAAATGTTTTCACCTTTACTACTAAGTAATATCGATCTTGGGACTCATGGGGTTAAAACATATCATGAAATACACATGGACTAAAACAGATGATCTAAGGCATTTTTAGATATTTAGATTGCTTGATTGTAAGCCCGATCGGCAAATATTACTTATGGAATTAGTTATTTCTTAGCTTCCGATTGCAGATTACGTCTAACCTCCATGTTTTACTGACACCATGATGACGGTCTCATTTACTATTGGTTATGTCTAAGTAGTAAACTACGGGCTTGCTCAGGTTATATGATCATGCCTCCTGAAATCCTTTTTAAAAAGGCAGGGTTTATGAGTTTAGGCTTAAGGAGGTAATAGTAAATAGAATACATCTAAATATTTAGAGAAAAATACACCTGCAGCCAAATTTATAAATTTGAGGCATTTGCCATATTCTAATAGAATAGGCCTCATAGGCCTCCATTCAATTGCAAACAGTTACAGAGCAATTCAGTTGATCAAACCATGCACCCGTAAGTAGCATTACAGAGCATGATCAATTTATCAAGGCCAATAGTAATGAGACTATCTTTATGACGTCAGTAAAACATGGAGGTTACATGTCAATCAATTAGCGTTTAAAAGTCCGATATGCAATCGGACTCGCAATCCGGCAATGTACAAAATAATAAAAATGAATGACGATACTGTTTTAGTTCAAGTGGGTGGCCTAATATGTATTAACTACTTGATTCTCAAAATCGATATAACACGGAAATGAAACGTAAAAAAAAAGGTTTTATTGAGTTTGAGACTGTTGTGCAATTAATTCTATTGTCTTTCATCGCTTCCCACGTCTTTTAAAGTGAAGTATTGCTTTTATATTTGCACTTACAATGCTACGATCAAGCGTTTAACCCCCTTGCGAGTCCTATCTGGTACCTGTAGGATTTTCTTCTACATTTACCATTTACGAGTGTGAAAACAATTGCAGGCTTGAGGAATTGCAGCAATTGTAACATTTACAGGCTTGAAAGATCAAAGGGTTAGATGGGTTGGAGTAACGATTTAGACAACCGCAGGAATTTTCAGCCTGTAACTCGCAAATCTTTTGCAGGTAGCTAAAAGACGCCAATGGAATAGCAAATTAGTTAACGGGCTACATTACGGGCTCCCATAACTAACAATTGCTCAATTGAATATGGGCCATAGTATAGTATAATATATATTTATACACAACAGTGAAGGAATGCACTTAAGTGGCCAGTGTAAGCACTAGGTAAATGTCTGTGAGAATCTAGTTTGCCACTTGTTAGGTCAAGAAATATGTATTAGTACATTCAACAATAAAGCATCTGTAAAAAAAATGGTTTAGCAATAAATGTTAACCTCTTATAGATTTTAGGTCTGTCTCCACTTCCTATTGTCACATGATTGTTTTTATAGAAGCAATGATAGTTATCTGGTAGCTGTTTAATTATTTAGGAGTTGTGATTTAAGAGTCTGTTTAATCTGTCAGGACTGTAATTTAACCATTGTTTGGAAAATCGTGTAAGACAAAAAACATTGACATCACTAATAACATCAGGTGCGGCACCGTCACACATGGCACAGGCACTGGGGTAGATAAGCGATACATTTCTGAATAATTAAACATCTTCTAGGTGACGTGACCAGAGGAAGGTGGGGACAGACCCAGCATACCAAGCAGGTAGCATTCATTTTAAAACAATTTTATTTACAGATGATCATGAATACACATTACATGATCTAACAGGTGGTGAGTTAAATACTCACAGTCCTTTATTTGGTGTATAGTCTGGCCGTTTATAATTTAACACAAGGAATAGGAATAGCAAGTAAAGATAGATAAACATATTCAAACACATGCACAAGTACAAGTAAATTGTGTGTATCAGATTTTAGAAGTATGTTGTGCATGTGGGCTCATATTTAAGGGACATGGAACTCCCAAATGTTATAGCATACATTTACAAATGCATTTTGTTACACACAATAAAAATGTTTGCATTTAAAAAAATCTATTTTACCCTGCAACATGTTGCTGTTGGTGACAACAGTTGAGGTGGGATGACATCTTTGTTTAGAGAAGCATTACCACCACAAACCAATTCAAAGAGCCCTAAAAGATGCAAGAAACAACTGTTTGTATGTTTTGTACTTTGTTTACACAGTAAAACACACTTCCAAGCCTGTTACTCTAATGGAATGTGTAGAGGCCGAATAGATGAGTTGGAATCCCTCTTTGATGTGCTTCTGAAGTGCATCAAAGAGGGATACCATATCATTTCTGCATGAAAACATTTATTGTTGCTAGTAGAATTTATTGTTAACATTTACCCTCCTGGAAAATAACCCCGCTTCTGATACAAAAGTAATTTACCAACCTTACACATATTCACTATATACAGTAACACTACTAAATAAATTACAGAATACATATGTGAACATCATTGTCTGTACCATGCTTTCCATTCTCACATTTATAATCATACAACAGGACAGGAGTCAAAAGATTATAGTCCTTGAAAGAAGGGGAAAGTATTAAGAGAGCGAGAGTGAAAACTCTAGGGACAGGGACAGATCTACATCTCTGGTACCCGTAGGCACAACTTTCTTAGCCGCCCCATATGTGCACATTGGTGAGGATCCTCCACATACACTAAACTTTCAATAATGTTTACACACACACATACATACATACATACATATATATATATATATATATATATATATATATATATATATATATGTGTGTGTGTAAAACAGGGGTGTACAAGAGTTTGGTCCTGGAGGGCCACACACAAGCCTGGAATTGAAGTTATCCTTATTGCGCACAGGTGAGTCAATCAATTCTTCAGTTATCTTAATTTACTCACAGAAAGGATATCTTCAAACCCAGCATTGTGTATGGCCCTCCAGGACCAAACTTGTGAACTTAAAATATTAAGTTAATGTAAGTTGCTATACTTAAAACAATAGATTGAATAGGTGGAATAATAAAAGCATGAGAAGAGCATTGGCAGAGAAGCCTGCTTTAATCTGTGGGGGTAGATAGAGAGACAGATACATAACAATCCCCTCACATTGCTGATATATAAAAACATGATTAAAAAACAAATAAAAATAAGGTGCCGAACATGACTATGCCTGATGATCGTTTTGCTGCGTCTTTTTCAATGGCTCAAAGGAAGTGACCGATTGCTTGTGAGGTTTAAAAAGCCCAGTGAATATGTTGAAAAGAGATCAATACTGTCCTGATGTCACTTCAACCTCTTTAGTGACCTTTTTAATTCCATGAATTGCATGTACATGGGACCTGGCTCTTCTGTTCCAGGAGCCGAAATAGGCTGGTCGATAATTCTCAAAGAACTATATCAGTTTCATATTCTCAAACTGCTTGCACTCTGGTATCTTATCCTTCACAGGCTCCACAAGCATGACCTCTCCCAGGCCTGCCTCTGGATCTTCTAGAATCTGTATTTTATCTGCCTCACTGTTCATCCTTGATACCACTGTGCTTCCCCTCCTATGAGCTCTGCAACTTTTTTATTACATTTTTATCTGGAACGTATCCAGCTGTTCAGTGGCCTCAGGCTTAAACTCAGCATGACAAATAGGTCATACCGCTATTTTCTCCTTAATCTTAATGTGGCAAACTTCCCATAGAAACTAGCACCTTTCTTCAGAGCATTTTGAGTTTTGGGTTTCTGGAAGAACCTTGTGATTTCAACTTTTTCAGTTTTCATCTGGTGTTCTTCCTCTTTTAAGTACTTCCCTTCAACATTTTTCTTCTTGATTTGCCTCCAAGGCTTCCAGATTTTCTTTTTTCTTCTAATCCTTGAACCATAGATTCCCCTTCTTGTATAGACAGTTCAATCTTCTTCTGTTGGATCTCTTCCTGCATGTCCAGGTGCAATATCTTTCTATCCTGCTAATTAGACCCTCCCTGATTAACTCCAGCTGATCAGCCAGACTTTCTGCCTCCTTCTCTCTCTCCTGTACTAGCCTCTATGCTATGATTTGCATAGCAACTTTCTGCAGACATAGTTATGTACTCACCTAGAAAGTCCTGGGATTCAGTGCCAGTGTCTTCCATGCAAGTGTCTCTCTGAGCCAACTGGGCCTCCATATCAAATATATTAGTCACCCACTGTTCTTGTAGAGTATGTATTAGTGTATTTTCTCTTCTCTATACTGCTTATACTGTGCTTCTGCACAATTTGCTCTTTCAGCTTAAATGGGAAGACTCTCCCACTGCTCCACCATTGCCATTTATGTCGTCTTCTATACCCTGTTGTCCCCCAACATATGCTTCTTCTACTCATAAATATAATTTGGCATGATCTCAGTACCCTTCATATAAGCAGAAATTTGCCTGCCGTCAACGTCAGGCAGAAAGTCCACCCAGTACTTGTTTAGTCCCATTGGGATGGAGTCTATGCTTCTCACTGTGCTTTTTTCTCTCCTTGGCCAGAGAGCTCTGCGTCATGGCCTCCTGAAACATTTTAATGGGACTCGTATCCATGCTCTGCTCGATATGTCCTCTCAGGCAGGATGGTTCCTCTTCCACCTGTTTAATTTCTAAATCATCATCTACCTCATCATCCACTTTAGGATTGAATCCAGTTTCCTCCTCAAAAACAGTACATTCTTCCTTTGAAAAAACATTGTCTGCAATAATCGATTTGACATCTCCATTTTCTGGGTGAGAGTTCTTTGTCAAGTGTTTTCATTCTTAGGTATCATCCTCTACCTCATGAGTTTTCACTAGGTGTGTACATTTTTCTCATAGATTCCTCTTCATTGCTCTCACCCATAAGGATTCTGACAAATGACAAAATCTTTATTTTTGACCTTTGCTCACCACATCATCCACCTTTACACCATATCCTCCAGCATCAAGATCCTTCTCCAAACCCTTGTGAGTGGAGCTTGGGTAGAAAGAAGCATAACACCTTACATAACACATTACATATACCTGCACAGTTTTGGGAACTGGTTGCTCAAGTCCTGCCTGTCTAGTAAGAAAGCTGACACTATTCCAAAATCCACCTGCATTTGTCTCATCTGAGAACACAACTAAGGAAGAGCTCAGACTAGATAAAGGTATATGAATAGAGTTCGGAATAAGTGTAGTGCAAGGTCCAAGCAGAAATTTAGGGATAGAAGTACGAGAATAGGATCTCCTGGCACCAAAACCTACTTTCTACTTGGGCCTTGTCAAAGAGGTTTAGCTGTACTCCTTAAGGCGCAGTGAGCAAGGAGTCCACGTCTGGAGCCCCCTATCACCCATAAGGTGAGAAAAACTTAACAAAAACAGAGTCTGAGATGCTCATTCTGAGGACTGACAATACCTAAGTAGGTTTGTCCTATAGGCCTGGTCACCTACTCAGAGAGCAGCCTCTTTTATTAATCACATCACAGGCACATATGTAAAAATGTGTGCATTAATTACTTTACTGTGAGAATATATAAATTACTTATAACGTAGAATGTTCTTTCTTTATCTACCTTAGACAGCTACACCCAGCTATGAGTACACTGTCTGTACTTTTTTAGGAGCTTTGCAACTTAAAGGGAGTTATTAAGTAAACAAAACATTATTTTAAGTTTTTAAGTAAGCATCTTAAACACACGTCAGTGACTTTCCAGCACGTTAGTTGCTGAAATAGATGCTATAAGTATGCTAATGTATGAGATGTAGAGTGGTAATAACAATTAATTCCAATAGATTCCACACACAGAGACATAGATTTGACAGCAGATAAAAATCAAAGACCCCTCAATTCTGATCATTCCATTTACCTAAAAAGAATGGCACAATTAATCCTCTGGAGGGCCTTATGCGTATACCATATATGCTTAATTTGTTTACTATATTACTTTCTACCATATCCAATGAAAAATTGTTTAAATTGTCTACTTTCACACATTAGCCCTAAATTGTCTGACACGCCAACATAAATTTTACTAAAAGATACTTCCATCTTGAACTAATAAATCAATTAATATATTTCAAGGTTTTTCTCCTATTATCCATCATCAATTTTAACCTCTAAGGTATATAAACAAAAAATAGTAATGCAGGAACATACTATCCATATAAGACTTTCTCCTTTCTTAATCCAAATTCCTTAGATTAAAATAAAAGTATAAATCATGGTTGCTTCTGTTCACCGATAGTATCTCAATCTTAACTATGATCATAGTTATCAATCAAGTAATCACTACTGTATTCCACATAATGCTGTGACATTTATGTAATGATGGATATAGCCCTGGGAACTTCCACAACTGAGTCTCTCATGTTTGAACCTTTAAGCAATAAAATGCTACATTGGTCTGTATAAGTGTGACTATCATAAAAACTTGAGTTAGCAAAAGCCAACCTGAATCGATGCTTAGGCCTGTATTGTATTTATTCTGAGAACTTTAATTTTAATCAAAAATTCTGATTCAGAAATAAAAGTAGGAGATGATTGATTGATAGTTTGTCAACGATGACCTCTAACAGAGCTTGCAAATTTCCAATGAAGTGGAACCCTAAGAGCCTCATTCAATTCCGAGTTGCCCAATTGAATAGGGCTCTATATAAGCACATACAAAAAAATGTCAACAAACTTTTTAGTTACTGAACCTCTATCCAAAACCAAGGTTTTCACTAACTAAAAACTTCTGTCAAAAAAATATGTTATGTGCTTATATAGAGCCCTATTCAATTGACAAATTTCAAATTGAATGAGGACCTAAGTAAATACATTGCTCTTAAGTACTATTTTAAAATGTTATTTTCAAAAAGTTATGACATTTTTAAATAATTCAAACCTGTGCTATCAAAATATTTTGGAATTTTTTGTGCCCCTTTAAGTAATCAGCAGCACCAGTGAACCATTGGTATTTAAATAATATGGCTAAGCAAAAATAACTTCTGAACAAAATATTAAATACTGATATATTTATCTTAATCTTGCCCACTTTTTATTTCTATATTCCATGAAAAACTATATATTGTCATCCATAGCTACATAATTAACCATTTCAGTGAAAATAAAGAAAATATACTAAAAGTTTGCTACTTACTACTACTGATCACACAGCCTTCTTTTTAAACTTTAATGATTTTCAAAAAGTCTCATTAAAATTCTCTTTAAAAGAAAATAAATTAGCATCACTTAAGTGGAATTGATTGATGGGAAGACAATCTAAAATTGGAAAGCAGAAAAACATTAACATGAAGGTGACAAACTAATGAAGCTAAGAACACATTAAAGGAACAATAGCTAGGAGAAAGCTTATTTAACACCTGATAAATGTGAGAACTGAATGGATTCTAGAAATAAGCTGAAGACATAATACGTGCAGAAAAGAAACTGATTACAAAACTGTGATGCATAATAATTAAATGTCTTAGCAATCAGGATTTGGTATTATCACATACACACAACTTTGAATGCCCTTGGGTTTTTTATTAACAGATGTAATTCACCCATTATTCAAAAATGAGTTATTTCTCTGCCGTCCTCTCAATATAAAAGGGTTGACTTGATGGGTCTTGAAGTCGCCAATTTCATTGTGATCAGTCAAAAAAAAATTATACATTTGAATAATTCCAAAGAGATTTTATTTCTCAGTTAGTGTTATTCATCAAGACACCTTCTGCTTTTCTGAAGCAACCGTAACCCTATTTCTGCAGAAGACATTTGTTATAAAATTTGTCAATTAGCAATATATTAGGTTTGTTCTGAAAATGTTACATGAAATGATAATACCAAAAAAGTTTTAAAATAAAAAAGATGTTTATTTTCTTTATGCAGTATTTTATATAATATTAGTTTGTCTTAGTGTTTTTAGAATGAATTGAAGAAGGAATATTTTGAGCCTGATAAACTAACTGGGCCATATCTTCTAAGGTATGACACTTGGAGAACGTTCTGAGATGTTAAATATAGGTAAACGTTCCTGGTAGAGTAGAACAGAATAGTGTCTACTAGAGTTTCCCAAGCCTCACATCTTAGAACATCTGACTTTTTTTTAAAGCAGGTTCAAGCTGTGAGGTTTATCTACTCCATGTACTCTCCATCCTTTTTATAAAAGACAGCACCCTTACACATATTATTATACACCCTTTATCTTCTGGACCTGATATCTTCTTCTAACTTTTTCTCTCATATAGTTCCTTAGTGTCCTGTATGTTAATACGTATTCATATTTTTCAGTTGCTATCTTTCTCTCTCGTGTCTTTTATTGATGCATGTGACAATCCTCAAGTGCCTTCTGTCATGATTAAAATATTTTCCATGCCTTATTTTGATAACCACATTTTGTTGCAGAAACATAATAATAGTAAATGATGCTTTAGAGTAGCACATACAGTATATTTAAAACAAATGAACAGTTTTTTTACTTTTTTTTTAATTTATTTTTTATAGCAACCAGTACAAAACTCCTAATATTCAAATAGCATGAGGTGAGAATGCATACTGAAAGAAATTTCATACAATAAAATAGAAAAGTAGTGATGGGTTATATGGTTATATTGCTCATTCTAAGTGTTACAATTTTCTGTATATAAGACGCCCCTACGTATAAGATGACCTCTACTTTCTCAAACCCAAAATGAAGAAATTAATAAACAACATTTTTATGAGTTGGTGCTCAGAATATTGTTAATGCTACAAACGGACTGTTTGTGGAGTATTGCTCTAGACTTATGGATGCTTTCAGAGTTCCTAATGGTTTATTAAGAATCAAGCTAGTGAAGCCTGTTCGCGGAGACAAGGGCCCACATTTAATTCCAATCCAGCCAATCCAGGGCTAGAAGCAAAAAACGTAAGCCATACAGGGTTATGTTTATATTTGCTTTTACAGTGTTACGAACTGTGTTTACGGGCTACACTACAGTATATGCTCCTGCAGGGTCTCTCAATCTGTTCCCCCCATGTATACGACAACCACTGTTCCCGCTAAGCTGTGCGCGTGTGCTCGCACACACATACCCTGAGATGAACGCACACAACTAAACATAGAGCGCACACAGATCCCTAGGGGGATATTTAATCTTAGATCTCCATTGACCCTTTTCCTTTTGCCCTGTTTGATTCTTTTATTTGTTATGTGCATTGAAACACGGTTTACACTGCAGGGAAGGGTGAATAATGCCGCTGCTCCTGCAATTAAATAGGGAACAAAGAACAAAATCTCTGGTTAAATGACTGTAGGACTCCCCATATTTGGAATATCTGAAGGAGTTGCTATTTAGTAAAAATAAGTGCACTTTGATGGTATACTATGTAGGTTATGTTTAAGTGTGCTCTGATATATGGACTAATACCCGCCACAGCTATCATCATTAAAAACACTTAAAATGAGTACAGTATAAAAGCCATTATTGTATAATTACTCCCACTCTAATTCACAACAAAATCCTATCAAAAGGAACAGAGTGATAGTGACGTAAAAGATCACTCTAGTTGGCATAATTACAGTAACCAGAACTCTCACGTAACCAGAAAAAAATAATAATCCTGTACTTTAAGATTTACAGGGCTCAGGTTGTGATGCCACAAAATGCTTACAGGCATTTAGATTTCATCTACTGTGCGTCTCTGCAATTTAATTTTACCTGGAAGCAGACAGGGATGAGTGACTGAACCAGTGCAGTGTTGGCGTTAGATTCCCCAGGTTCAGCACCGCACCCTCCAGCCCAACGTACCTGTGTATAAGTGAGGAGTGAAAGCTGCTGCTACGAGAAGAGCCCTAACTGACAAATATACTTAGCAGAGCTTCCTATGGGCAACTAATCTAGGCCTCTTTTAATAGTTACTGTCAAGCAACCAGAAACTATATTTATCCGGCATCTACTAATCCCCCTGGGTGTTGGTTAATACAGAGTCTACTGCATTATTTTTAGTTTAAGATCTATTGTAAATTCAATAGCTCTGCAGCATTGTGAAAATAGTTCACCCAATATTATTTATACTAGGAACATGCCAGTCAAAAATGACAAGATTAAATTTGTAAGGCTGGCAATGCTGTTTGCCACACAATGTGAGGATTTTGTTCCTCTGAGCGCCTTCGGCGCTCATCGCGAGCCCCGCGCTGAGCGCCTTTGGCGCTCATCGTGAGGCTCGCAATGAGCCTCTTCTGCGCTCATTGCAAGCCTCTCCAACTCGCGGTGCTCATCGTGAACCCTGCGATGAGCACCTTCAGCGCTCATCTTGTGGCTCACAATGAGTGTCTCCAGAGCTCATTGGGAGCCTTTCCTCCGGCCTACTGTACGGGCCACTCATTGCAGGTTTCGTTAACCTGCAAGTTTAGTGCTTGGGAATGCCATGTGTCTCTTTCCACCTTCTCCCCCCTGTCCCTTCCCTGTGTCTTTGTCCTCTATGTGTCTGCTCAATGTTTGAGTTCTGAGATACATCGTAGGCTACAGCAGAATACAGTTTCAATCAATAAATGGTATATGAATGGTAGTGTAGTGGTAGGGCACAAGGAATAGTATATTAATAGAGAGTCCTAACATTTTCTCCCTTTTTAAAGGTGAAGTTTATCTGTGAAACTACCATTTCCACGTTAACCAATACTTCAGCAACAACTGTTGCTGTGGTTGATTTTTTAAGCGTCCCAAGACTTTATCCATGAAGCTTTGGATAACAAAAATATCCAGGAGTTTTGTACAAAAGGTTGTAAGTTCCTGTACTGACTATATTGTGTATACTTAGAGGTGTCCATCAGGCATGAATGTAGTCATGTGAGATCTGGGTCATTTAGTGCAAACACAGCTTGTATTGTAACCACAACATAATTTGGTTCTTTACAACTGAACTGATTGAGAGATGTTATATATTTCTCAAGTTTGTCATTTAACATCCTCTAGCAGCTCACCGAGTTAGTCATTTATTTTTTCTTCAGATATTAATCTATTAATTAATATCAATGTATCTGGCATTAGGTGGTATCATTTGTGATGTCACATCTGATATGATTAATGTTATCAGCTATGACATAACATATAATATAAAAAGTATATAAAATAATATATAAAATGACACTACTAGAGTTCCTTAGATGTCACTTTTGTGTGCAACCTTAACTTCCCAATTTTTAAAGCCTTAAGTTTACCCATTCTGTGCTGTAAACTTAACTGTACTTAAATTGAGTTTTGCTAATTAACTTCCAGTGTTTTTCTCAATTTAAACAGATAGATTTGATTTAATTTAATTTGACATTTCCAATATTTTTTTCCAGTATTTTCTTTCCCTTTTTAGACATTGCATTACATGCACCCCTGCCAGTGAAAGGTTTTAGACAACTAAAAGCAGTGGTTATTTTGTGAAATCAAAAATGTAATCTTTTTATGCATGAAAAGTGGAACTTTATCCATAAAACATCAAATACTTCAAATACTTCAAATACTTGCATGTATCACTACACAGATCACACATAATAGTTATCAAAGTGTGTAATGCTCCAGCCGCGCATGCGCATTGACGGCGGGAGGCTACACACTTTGATACTGGCGCATGTGCAATGCGCATACGCATAGAGCACTACACAACATTGCAAATTGAAATGCGCACTGCAAATTGCGCCTCAGCATAGCGCAGCATAAGCTGCGCATTCACAATGCGCAACATGAGCCACGCAGTCGCATAGAGTGCGGTGAGGGGGAGAGAGAGTGGGAGAAAGACATGGGGTGGATGAGAGACGAGAGAGGTGCAAAAGAGACACAAGGGAAGGGGATAGAGAGGGGAAAAAGACACAGGGGAGGGAGAGGGGGGGAAAGAGACAATGGGGAGGGAGAGGGGAAAGAGGGAAACAGGGGAGGGAGAGGGGGAGAGACATAGGAAAAGGAGAGGGGGAAGAGAGACACATGGGTGGGAGAGAGACAGGGGAGAGGGATTAAAATAGACACAAGAGAAGGGGGAAGGGGGTGAGGGGGGAGAAAGAGACACAGGGGAGGGAGAGGGGGAAAGAGACACAGGGGAAGGAGAGGGCGGAAAAGAGACACAGGAAGGGGGAGAGGGGGAAAGAGAGACACAGGGGAGGGAGGTGGAGACACAGGGGAGGGAGGGGGGGGAAGAGACACAGAGGAGGGGGTAGAGACACAGGGGAGGGAGAGGGGGGTAGAGACACTTCAAATAATATCCTGTAATTTTTGACGGGCAAGTTTCTAGTGCAGATATAAATACACATGCATTCTTATAATGAGAGGGATGTTCTAAATATTTAAATAACACATAAAAACACAGAAATCCATTGTCCACTAACAAAAGGTCTCATAAGATCCTGAAAACAACAGAGACATCTTCATATAAGAGAAAGCTAGGAAAATTATCTCACAAAACGTCCTCATATATACAGGGAGTGCAGAATTATTAGGCAAATGAGTATTTTGACCACATCATCCTCTTTATGCATGTTGTCTTACTCCAAGCTGTATAGGCTCGAAAGCCTACTACCAATTAAGCATATTAGGTGATGTGCATCTCTTTAATGAGAAGGGGTGTGGTCTAATGACATCAACACCCTATATCAGGTGTGCATAATTATTAGGCAACTTCCTTTCCTTTGGCAAAATGGGTCAAAAGAAGGACTTGACAGGCTCAGAAAAGTCAAAAATAGTGAGATATCTTGCAGAGGGATGCAGCACTCTTAAAATTGCAAAGCTTCTGAAGCGTGATCATCGAACAATCAAGCGTTTCATTCAAAATAGTCAACAGGGTCGCAAAAAGAGTGTGGAAAAACCAAGGCGCAAAATAACTGCCCATGAACTGAGAAAAGTCAAGCGTGCAGCTGCCATGATGCCACTTGCCACCAGTTTGGCCATATTTCAGAGCTGCAACATCACTGGAGTGCTCAAAAGCACAAGGTGTGCAATACTCAGAGACATGGCCAAGGTAAGAAAGGCTGAAAGACGACCACCACTGAACAAGACACACAAGCTGAAACGTCAAGACTGGGCCAAGAAATATCTCAAGACTGATTTTTCTAAGGTTTTATGGACTGATGAAATGAGAGTGAGTCTTGATGGGCCAGATGGATGGGCCCGTGGCTGGATTGGTAAAGGGCAGAGAGCTCCAGTTCGACTCAGACGCCAGCAAGGTGGAGGTGGAGTACTGGTTTGGGCTGGTATCATCAAAGATCAGCTTGTGGGGCCTTTTCGGGTTGAGGATGGGGTCAAGCTCAACTCCCAGTCCTACTGCCAGTTCCTGGAAGACACCTTCTTCAAGCAGTGGTACAGGAAGAAGTCTGCATCCTTCAAGAAAAACATGATTTTCATGCAGGACAATGCTCCGTCACACGCGTCCAAGTACTCCACAGCGTGGCTGGCAAGAAAGGGTATAAAAGAAGAAAATCTAATGACATGGCCTCCTTGTTCACCTGATCTGAACCCCATTGAGAACCTGTGGTCCATCATCAAATGTGAGATTTACAAGGAGGGAAAACAGTACACCTTTCTGAACAGTGTCTGGGAGGCTGTGGTTGCTGCTGCACGCAATGTTGATGGTGAACAGATCAAAACACTGACAGAATCCATGGATGGCAGGCTTTTGAGTGTCCTTGCAAAGAAAGGTGGCTATATTGGTCACTGATTTGTTTTTGTTTTGTTTTTGAATGTCAGAAATGTATATTTGTGAATGTTGAGATGTTATATTGGTTTCACTGGTAAAAATAAATAATTGAAATGGGTATATATTTGTTTTTTGTTAAGTTGCCTAATAATTATGCACAGTAATAGTCACCTGCACACACAGATATCCCCCTAAAATAGCTAAAACTAAAAACAAACTAAAAACTACTTCCAAAAATATTCAGCTTTGATATTAATGAGTTTTTTGGGTTCATTGAGAACATGGTTGTTGTTCAATAATAAAATTAATCCTCAAAAATACAAGTTGCCTAATAATTCTGCACTCCCTGTAGAGTTGAGTAATAACTGTATGCAGAGGGCAGACAGCTCCCTGTTAAATTAAGTATTTTACAATATAACAATATTTAGAAAGCATCAGGAAAATGTACTTTCAATTATACATTTATTTATTGCCCTTCACTCTTGTCTTTAGATTTGAAATTATCTATCATTCCCTTTAACCTTAAACAAACTGGCTTATAAGTAACAATCCACTGGAGTATTTATTTTATATTCACTCGTGACCAGATGATAACCAATGTATGAGTGAAATTGTTTTTTAATATGTTTTTTTACATTTGCTCTCCATTTGTGGTGAATGTTAAGTAAGAATTATGAACGGTCCAGACACATTATTATGACCACCAACTAATATCCAGAATAACCACCATTTGGAGCACGGACAGTAGTAGTGAGTCAATAAGATGTTGGAAGGTTGCAAGGGTATCTAGAGCTATGCAGACTGCAGTACATACAACTGCTGCTGAAGTGGGCATGGTGTAGGATCAATACGTCGAACATGGCGATCAAGTGGTCCCACAGGTGCTCGAAGGGGTTCAAGTCAAGGAAATTTGGTTCTGGGGAAGTACTTGGAAATCTTCACTGTGCTCCTCCAACCACTCCCTGACACTTCTGGCTGTATGACATGTATGGGTGTACTTGATCCGCAAGAATGAATAAATAACCCCAGACTATAACTTTGCTGAACACTAACAGGTACAGACTGCTCTGTTTAAGAAATACCGCCACCCTTGGCCCAATAGCCAATTATGATCCCCTTTTCAAAGTCAGATAAATCGCACATTTTACTTATGACAGAGATATGTTTGCAGAATGCCAACATGTCCCCTTATTTACCCACCAAACCAGCTCACGATACGTGCCATATTTCATTGACTGCTGTGCTGCTGACCCCAAAAGTAGGCGATGGTCATAATACTCAACTCTGTATATTCACTATCCTTAATGTATTTCTAACATTCTTTTGCAAATTTTAAGGACATCAATTCTGTGGAAGGTTAGCAAAGTTAATAGTTTCCCTATCATGTATTTTTAACATTTGCTTACCAGTTTTGGAGAACTTTAAGTAAAAGTAGGCCCCTATCTCTGTGTCTGTCTTTCTCCTTCTCTAAACCTTAGTCTAACCAGGGCCACACATCACCACTGAGATGGAAGTTTAAATATCTCTCACCCACTGTCCATAGTAAGATAAATAAGCTACAGTATTTACTATAAAGCACTCACTACCAAAATCAAATTAACCAAAGAATAACATTTTGCGGCCAATGCAAAACGTTATTATCGAACTCGCTTGCCTGAACCGAACAAATATCTGTCACACTATAAGAAATATTAAATTCACCCATTGGTGTGGTGAACCTTCTCTAAAACTGTTGAACAAGCTGCAAATGATCATTTGATTTGAATCCACCACCTGAAATTAAACAGTTGGTTGTGTGACAAAGCCATTACAGAGCATCAATAAGCACAACAAGGAATTTGTAGACATTAATGTATATTGCCTTTAAAAAAAAACAGTGGTTTGTAGCACAATTTTAGGGTTGAATTGCCCTGAAGTCATCCTCTGTGTTTCATCAATACTTTTGAAGAGCAAAAATGGTTTTAGTTTGAGACTATCCCATCAACAGAGCATAACAAACAAAATAGTGGTTATTTTTTACCAATATTGTTGGTAAATCATTTTTCCATAGTCTCTTTATATTTGTATCACAGACGCTAACTGAGCTGAATACGTTACAATACATTACGCGGTCTGTTCATCAATATGATGAATGGTGTTTACTTGTTCTGCGTTGTTAAATTAATTAGCTAATCAAATAATGGCTATCATACACTGGTTGTTAAAATGATTAACTTGAATTATAATTATAGTGGTAATTTAAATATTAAAAAGCATGTCTGTAGATACACTGGCAGCAGTATCTGCCTTATACATGATAAGGCTATTTTTGGTACAGTGACTCATGTAGAAAATCAGGTAATAATATACTAAGCTTAAAATGAATGCAGCTGAATGTAAACTGAACTTCCACGTCTGATGCTAAAATTGCTTCACATTGGTTTTTAAAAATTATATTTTATTCCATAAATATAATACAGCTTTCTGAAAGACTTATTCCAGTTTCCTACTTTCACTCCAGGGGCATAATTTATAGTAAAGAATGGATGAGTGAGATTTCTCAGAAAAAAAGTTAAAATAAAATCCTCTAAGCAATGGAAAGAGATTACTAGATTGAATAATACATTCCCTAAGCAATATTTGCTGTAGCATGTATAATAGGTTTTGAATGTATTATATTTGAACAGAGTTTTCAAATTGAAATAGGTCACAGACTTGGAGAATATAGCATATAGAACAGATTAAGTAGAAAATTAAATGTTATAAGTGCACAAAAGCAGGAGAAGGGTAATAAAGCCAAGTAAATTATGTAGATATTTGCAATTGTAGTTAAAATGTGGAGTTATTTACATATAAATACATATTTTATCACAATTTATTTTACTTTATATTGTGTAAATATGTTTTATTTTATGCTAATTTATAACATTGAACTTTCTTGGGATCTTTTAATAAATCTAAATTGAAAACTTAAGTTAATGAAAATGTCAAGGTGTTAGAATGATATGGTCTATTAAACAAGACACACATTCACATTAAATTTGAAGCCTGTAGCGGTATCGGTACACACAAAAAAGGCTGCGGGCTTGAAATTTGGCTGCGTTACAGAGCTATTAAATTGAACCATGGCGCAGGTGCAAGCCCGTAAACCATTCTTGCGCATGTTGGAGGGGCGGCCTTGAACATGATCAATTAGTCAAACCCATAGTTACGGGTTTAGATGAAGCCAATGGCAAATTAGATCATCACCATTGCGTCACTGAAAAATAGAGGTTTGATTTCAAAGCCTTACGGGTTTTAATTACGAGTTTCGATCGGCCCCACATTTTAGAAATAATGCAATATTAATAAATTAGTAAATATGATATTCAAGTCCATGTGAGTTCCATAATACGTATTAACACATTGATTGCTGGTATCGATATAAAGTATAACGTATTTTATTTTGCAGATTTGCGGGCTTGTGAATGTTGTGCTATTAATTGTAATACCTAACATCACTTTCCCATTAATTATAAGTACAGTAGTGTGTATATATTGGCATTTACAGTGCTACGGATTGGAGTTTAACCCCCTTGCCGGTCCTCTCTAGTACCCGTTGGCTTTATGGCTCCATTTGCTGGTTACGGGGTTGAATGCCAGTGGATTTGTTGCAATTTAATAGCGAAATTAGAACATAGCAGTTATGTGCTTGAGAGAACAAAGGATTTACGAGCGCGCAGTTAAAATTCCACGTCCCGTAGACTTTTTTCAGCCCTTAAGCTTCAAGTCATTGGCGGGTGGCTTTACAGGGCCAATTTAATAGCCGCAAGTCTTGCGGGCTACTTATACTTGCTACTGTTTTACATGTTCAGGGAATTTAATGTGGCTAACAGATTGTCCTTTATGTAGGCGTTATTTAATAATATTGCTTTAGAAATCTTGAATTCATTAAAGGTGGTCATTTTTTATCTGTTTTTTTGTTTTATATTTATCTTTGATAATTGGCATTTGATATGCGTCCCTTTAATCACACAAACTTTTATTAAACATTTTATTTGCAACTATTCTATACTGTAGTGTTTCATTTATTTTTTTCACCTTTTCCTGTATTCCAATAAACCTGTTTAGGCCACTGGCATGTATAACTACCATATTCCCATTGTGCAAATAGAAACATTCTGTGTATTCCAAGTCTTCTGTTAGCTCATCTATATTATTTTTTTATTACATTCTGAAAATATGCTGCATGTTTTAAAGTATAGTTCATCAAAATGTATCTGTTTTTAAACATTAAACAGTTTAAACATTTAAACAGTAATCATCCTAAGTAGGTTTGTTTATAGGTCTGGTTACCTAGTCAGAGAGCAGCCTCTTTTAGCTCACGTGTCCTTCACAGGGATAAATATCCTGTAATATATCAGTTTGGTCTCACTCAAAAGAGTGATCTATCCCCAAAATACTAGGCAATTCTACCCTGAAGAGAAGAAACACGAAACCTCAGATGTACGTTTTGGCCTTTGTTGATAAATGAGGTGTAGCTTTACTCCCTAAGGTACAGTGAGCAAGGAGTCTACGTCTGGATGCCCCTATTACCCATAAGGTGAGGAAAAGTGAGCATTTCTTACTCTTTTTGCGTCGTTTTTTTTTTCACTTTAAGGGTGATATGGGGAGCCAAACACAGTTGACCACTGTCTTCTAGTACTCAGTAGTCTCAGTACCGACAAGATCGAACATTTAGCATCTCCTCCTCTGGCCTCTCTTCTTCTCCTCAACTTCTTTCTGTTGGCGTACCCCAAGGTTCAATCCTAGGGTGGTCAACTGTATCAGAGGCAGAAGAGAGAACCAGAAGAAGTAGAATAGAAAAGTTACCTTTTGATTTGGCGGTGAGCAAGTCATTAGTGACGTTTGTGGAGCTGTCTCAGCGGAGTGTTGGGGCTGAAAGCCGAATTGGAACTTGTCAAGAAAGGAGTTATAGGAAATAAATTGGGTAAGACACCCAAAGAAATGCAAAGAACAGATCATACATTAGTATTAGCTATAATATAGGTGCTATTGTTCAATTACAAATAAAAAATCTACAATATCAACTAACAAAAGTTAGATAGTATAAATCATAAATGGTATTTCATAGAAGCCATGAGGATCAAAATAAAAGTCTGAAGCAACGTTAGAGGCAGGAAACCCTTACCAGCCATTCTCTATTCTAGTAACACCAAAATTCCTTTGTGTTTTCAAAAGAAAGAACATTTTTATAAGTATAATTAATACCTTCCGACAACCATCTCCGTCACTCAGAAATACAAAGACGTCCAGCAGGAAGAAATGTAGACTACAATTTCCATTCCAGTACATGGTTTTGCTAGCAAGATCAGCTTGTGTGCCAGGGAACCATCAAATGTGTGCTTGTAGTGATCAAAATAAGTAACTGGAAAGAGAATTTCTAAATATTTGGACTGAATAACCAAATATAAAAGAGAGCCTAACTGGCTTTATTCTCTCCAATATAGTGGGGAAACCTCTAGGTGGACAATATTTAAGATCTCTGGAGGGCAAATTCATGTCAACATGTGGAAGTGTTTTGGAGATGATCCTTCCAATCATCTTCCTCTAGAAAAAACTCTCCAACTAAGGATTTTTGCACTGGGAAGAATGGAGGTCGTGCATTTTTGTAAGAACAACTTTATTTGAAGGTTATGATAGGCAAAGTAATTCAAAGGCAGACATATCACAAAATATAAAATTAGATTAGTACTCAGTTTCAATTAAAAAATGCCAAATTTGGGTAGGGTGTGGCTAGCAGCAAACAGAGAGGAAGCAAAACAACATAGCTCCCAGCAATAAGGCTTTAAAAAGCATGAAAATTATATATAAAGTAACTTCTCTATCACCAAATCAACAAATTTGCACACAGGAGGACCCAGCTGGCTTTAAAAATCAAGTTTGGCAACTTTTTTCCTGAGATTTGCAGCTAAACCAGAACAAAGGAGACTCTGAAACACTGATAAACAACATGCCTACTTAAGGTTGGTAATGACTCATATTGCCTGTCTGTTTCAAACCTATACAATTCTTTGCCTTATACTACTGGAGATCTAGTCTGTGTAATAATATAAAGATATGGTACACAATAAACGGTATTACTTTTTAAGAGAAGAAGACCCAGCAGCTTATCTCTCAAAGCTATAATATATGAAAGAGGATGTGTGTTTCTGCTGAAAAAACATTTAAGACCATATATAAAGTGACTTATCTATCACCAAATTGATATATATGACCAGGATTGTGCACAGGAGGACCCAGCTGGTTTTAAAAATCAAGTTTGGGGATCCAGAAGCTGCAAGTTGCACCCTAACAAGAAGAGACTGTGTGCAAGGCCCAGAAAAGATTAGGTTTGCAGTGTTTTTAGTAGCAGCAAAGCTGTAGAGGCACTAAAGGGAGGCTTTAATACTCTTGGCTCCCAAAAGCTCAGGGACCTGTACAGTTAAAAACACTCCAAAGGACAGAGAAAGCAGATACTGCTAAGAGAGGCTTAATGCAACACAGAACCCTCCCATATTTTATTACAGACTTTGTTTTTTTTTATGCAAGTGGGACATTAAAAGATTCTGAGAAGTTATGGTCCTAGAGGACATTACAATCTGGCTAAGGGTCTCACTATAATGCTTAAAGGCCCCAACTTGATTTCTATGTAATAATAACAGATTGAGAAAGTTTGCCTGCAGCTCGTGTTTGTCTAAAAGACTGGATTGCCCTGCTATGTGGTGTTGTAAGATTCCATGACTCTGACACTAGTGTGCTAACACTGAAACCCGGTGGACACTCTAAGAATAGCGCATCCAAATCACAAACTGCACTAATCTGTAAGCATTTTCTGTTCAAGGAAGTTTTTTTCTCTAACCTTAATTCGGATGAAGAGCCCTTACCCTGGGAGCACATATTATACAGCACTGGGGCAGGGATTGGTGATCTCGGAGGCATTAAAGGAACGACAAATTCCCTTACTCAAGGCGTTCGTCATGCCCCAGAGGACACTGGGCCAGAGAAGATCAACACGCCCAGGGGGCAGCTTGACCGTGGCTCCCATGCATGCATGAGGCTGGCAGCCACTAAGCCATCCATGAGTAATTAACTACTTTAGCACTATACTAACCCATTACCCTCTAACCCAGCTAACAGACTGGTCCAGGTCCTTAAACTTGAATATCTACACTCCTTAAAAGATGGCAAGTCGCAGTACTAGCAAAGTACAAAAAAAACAGACTGGAAAGGGAATACAGGAGTTCTACAAACCACCTGACGCAAGCCGCAACCCAAGTCCGAGTCCTAATTCAGAACATCCGGACTCGCCTGCCCAGGCGGTGGCGCAGAGCTCACAACCAGTTCAAATGGAACTAACGGACGGCACCCTGTCCAAAATCAAGCAGATCATGCAAGCTGAAATCAAGCACGCAGTAGATGATCTACGGTCAGACATCAAGTCCCTGACCCAGAGGCTGCAGGGCCTGGAGGAAAGCACCGACCAAATTGTGGAGGCCCAAGCACTTGATAAGCAAGATATCTTGCAGAACGCGTCTAAGATCCAGATACTTGAAGACAAAGTGGAGGACCTGGAAAATAGATCCTGCAGACATAACATCAGATTAAGGGGGGCTCCCAATAAAATAACCGACGTTTTGCAGTACTCTAGAGACTTTATCAGCATGATCCTTCCATCGGTCGAGGAATCATATTGGACAATAGAAAGAGCTAACAGAGAGATGGGGTCATCTAGGGACCAAAATACACCCAAAGACATCATCATCAGATCTACACAGCAAAAAGCTAGGGATTTAATTCTAGCTGAAACGAGATTAAGAAAGGAAATCGTAGGTCCAGACGGCACTAAGATCCAAGTTTATATGGACCTTTCACCGTCTACCTTGCAGAAGAGAAGGGAGATGAGACCCACACTAAGAGTACTCTCCCATTATAAAATACTGTATAGATGGGGGTTCCCATTCGCCCTTTTGTTCACGTATAAAGGAAAATCTTTCAGGGTGCTATCACTGGAGGAAAGACAAAGCCTTTTAACCAGACTGAGACTCGTGCCTGATGATTCAGAGGAGGAAAGCTCCTTCCTTCAGGTGGATTCGAGGCAGACCAGGAGGGGTTCAGAGAACCAGCTGCCTCAAAGATCAAAGTCCAGTTCCAACCATGTGAGGGACGTCAAGCATCGGGAGCAGGGGGCGACGGAGGACCCTTTATCCTAAAAAAAATTCCAGGTCCACACTCTTGCTCTATGAGTTTTTCCATACTGTCCACAGAGGCTGGACTTTACCTCGGGATTGGAGAGAGGAAAACCCGATTCTCCAGACTCTTTGCACACGCTGGGACATTGAGCACACTACAGACTCTACCTCAGTATTGTATCTTGGTTTGTGCATATGTTTAGCGGGAGCATATAGGGGCTAGAGGCCAGGCTTAACTTAAGGAGATGTTAACTCATGTAGGGTTTCTTGACTCTTATAAAACCTCTTTAGCCAGCAGTGGGTAATGGGTAAAATTGTTTTTCTAAAATGTTTTTCTATTTGTTTTCATATTGTTCTCTAACTCGCTTAGTATTGCATATATTTTATTGAGTACTCAGGATGGCTACCTTAGGTAGCTAAGTTTCATGACAACCAGGGGCTTAGTGCCCAAGATATGGCTAATATTATTATGGTTAATGTTAATTAATAGTTTTCTCCCTGTAGGAATAATTAGGGGGGGTAGGTTCCCTTACCTTAATCCTATCGGAATGACTATATGTAGTAGTCAAGGGAGGACTCACTGTCATTGTAGGTTTATTACTGAGATACTAAATTGTACTGATACTGTTTTTTGTTTTTTTACATGTTATGCCGCTTGTGCCCGGCGGATCAAGAATTGCCTGGATTCGTCCGCGTCTGGAGCGAGTTGTGGTGGGCATGTCCAGGACCGGCCGGTATGGGAAACGGGAGCCGAGGCAGAGTGGTCCGCGTGGGGTAACTTTCTATAGACTTTTACACTCTTAGAGAACAGACAACCATGACGGATCACCCACATAATATAATAACACATAATGTAAAAGGCTTCAATTCCCCGTTTAAAAGGCGTAAAGCCTTCCTCTTTTATAAAAAAATCAAACCCTCTATAATTTTTTTGCAAGAAACTCACTTTGCATCAGATAAAGTCCCGAAATTCCTCCACAAGGATTACCCAAATTTTTATACTTGTTCACAACAAACCAAGAAAGCAGGTATGGCCATTCTCCTTCACAAGAACCTCCCCTTCAAGCTAGAGAAGCAGGTAAAGGATAAGGAGGGTAACTTCCTTTTAATTACAGGTACGGTTCTTGAACTTAAGGTTTCCCTGGTGAATTTATATGCCCCCACGGTTAATCCGCACAACACGCTAATCAAAATTTTGAACCTCTTGAAGCAAGAGGACAGAGGAAAAATTATCATAGGGGGGGACCTAAACCTGGCGCTTCAGCCATTCCTGGATAGGTCAGGGACACCCTCGTACACCAGGGATGCAAGAAAACTAAAAGTCATACATGCCCTACTTAAAGAACTGGACTTAATAGATGCCTGGAGGGGGTTACATCCTTCTGAAAGACAATACACATTCTTTTCCCCTACACATAACACATACTCCAGGATTGATGCCTTGTTAATCAACTCCTCACTGTTCAATAGCGCATCAGATGCCCAAATTTTACCCTGCCCATGGTCGGACCACGCGTTGATATCTTGTAAATTAAGTTTAAGCCAAAATAATGCCCACATCCACGCTTGGCGTCTGAACGACAAGTTGATCACGTGCTCAGAGATACGGGCCCAAATAGATGAGGAAATTAACACCTTCTTCGTTCTGAACGATATTCCTGAGACGGAAATAGGATGGTCCTGGGTTGCCCATAAGGCTTACATTAGAGGGATAATCCTAACAATCTCAGCGGCATATAGGAAGAAACTACTCAGCAAAGAAAACAAACTCTTCCAGAAATTACAAAAGTTGGAAAAGTTAAACCAGAGTAAATTCACCAGGGAAACACAAAACGTCATAAATCGAACCAGATCAGAATTAGACACCATTCTGGCAGAAAGAACCGAGAAGGCCATTAGAAAAACGAGACATAAATTTTACTGTCAAATTAACAAGCCCTCTCCTATGCTGGCCAGGAGACTAAATTTTAGGAATAACTCTGCGCGCATTCACCAGCTTAGGGACGCGAGGGGGGAAATTACTATGAAACAGGATGAGATCAAAGAAACTTTCAGAAAGTATTACCAGGACATTCACTCATCTAAACTGGTGGCCAATAATTATAAAATTCACGAATTCCTGAACGCCTATGACCTCCCTTCAGCCACTGAGGAGGATTTAAATATGTTAAATGCTGAAGTCTCGCTAGAGGAGATAAGCAGAACAATCAAAACCTTGAAAAAAGGTAAAGCTCCGGGCCCGGATGGCTTTACAAACAATTACTATGCCACATTCAATAATCCACTTGCCCCAAAGTTGCAAAAGCTTTTCAGGGATTTTATGGAGGGGAAGACTATGCCCCCTGAACTTAATCAGGCGAGTCTTATCTTCCTCCCCAAACCGGGTAGAGATCCTTTACTGGCTAAAAACTTCAGACCCATTTCTCTCTTGAATGGGGATGTGAAAATCCTTGGGAAAATATTGGCCACCAGATTAGCAAAGTTTCTGCCAAGGTTGATACATAAGGACCAAGTGGGCTTTATTCCCTATAGCCAAGCGGGGGATAACATAAGAAGACTTCTCAACGTATTTCACTTAGCCAAAAAGGATAATACCCCCTTATGTACAATAGGACTAGACCTGGAGAAAGCCTTTGACTCCATAGAATGGCCATACCTGCACGCCACACTGTCAAAGTTTGGGTTGGTGGGTAATTTTGTGAATGTCATTAAGTCTTTTTACAATAATCCATCTGCAAACATCAGCATTCCAGGGGCTGATCACACACTCATCAACATTAAAAGAGGCACAAGACAGGGCTGCCCCCTTTCCCCCCTCCTGTTTGCGCTAGCCATTGAGCCATTGGCTCAGGCTATTAGGAATAGTGCCTTAATAACAGGGATAAATGTAGGCCTACATCAGTTCAAATGTTGCCTCTTTGCCGATGACATCCTGTGCACAACTTACGAACCCAATTCACTCAATACCAGCCTTGATGTCCCTGATGGAGTCCTTTGGGTTCATCTCGGGGCTCAAAATTAACATAGACAAGACGGAAGCGATCTTGGCTCAGGCTCCGCAGGCCTTGAGAGATACTCTCAAATCCCAGTACTCCTTTGATTGGCCAGAAAAATATATAAATTATTTAGGTATTAAAATTACTCCGGAGATCACTGGCCTGTATCAGTCCAACTATATTCCGCTATACAAGTCCCTGAATCAGGACTTGTTGAAATGGAATAAGTATCATCTCTCTTGGTCGGGGAGGATAAATGCAACAAAAATGAATATTCTCCCCAGGATCCTGTACTTTTTCAGGACTCTGCCTATTCAGGTATATACGAGAGACTTGACCAGCTTCCAAAATGCAATATTCAGATTTATTTGGAATTACAAGCACCCTAGAATAAGGAAAGCAATTATGATGAGGAGAAGATCCTCTGGAGGCTTGGGCTGTCCCGACCTCCTTAAATACTTCAGGGCAGCCCAGATTTCTTTCTTGCCCCAGGCGCATTCGGCAGAGCACCAGCCACTTTGGGTCTTTGTAGAAAACCACTAAATTTCACCATTAAAATGGGATACTCTTATATGGGACCCTTCTTCCCCGTTGCCCTTAAAGCTGGCTCGAAACAACCCGATGATAGCCCTGTCTCTGAGGGAATGGGAAAGAGCTAACATCAGTAGACAGCTAAGCCCCAATATCTCTTTGCTAACTACTACACTCCCTTCCCCAAGCACCCTTGAGGAGATGGGTACGTTCTCCAAAGATTGGTGGATCTCACGGAAGTTAGATAGGTTTGGAAGCTGGGTTAGAGAGGGTGTAGTACTAAATACTGGGAGTTTTATGGAAACGTACAATGTCCCACCCAGAGAATACTTCAACTACAACAAAATTCGCCACAATGTTACCATTAAACTCCGTAAATGGGGCCCGCCAAGTTCAACTTGGTTCACACTAATATGTAATAAAGCCCCACTAACCAGGGGAATATTGGGGGAACTGTACGCTATATCCAACTCTAATGACATGGCTAGCAAGCACAAGCATGTTAAGCAATGGGAACAGGATATGGGAGTAGAATGGGACATGAGTATGTGGTCCAAAATTAGCCTGGAACTGACAAAAGGCTCCAGATACTTTAGCCATATGGAAACATCAGCCAAATTTGTATTTAGAACCTATTACACGCCAGACAGGCTACACAAAATGGACCCTAATATCTCTCCTGAGTGTTTTAGAGGCTGTATCACAGGAGGTTCCTTCCGCCATATTTGGTGGGACTGCCCAATTGCTCAATCATTGTGGCACAAGGTGGCCGAACTGGCCTCTAATACACTTAAAACAAAAATACATCCCGAGATGGGAACATGTCTCCTAGGGCTTCCAGTACAAAACTTACGTATTCACCAAAATAAGTGGCTTCAATTTATCATGTTGGCGGCTAAAAGCAGTCTGGCAGGAAATTGGCGGAAGAATGCACTAGATATCCACTCAGTCATTAACAAAATCCACTTTATTATGACATTTGAACATATGACGGCAACTTTAAACGATACGGTGGCTGTTTAAAAGGAAATATGGGGTGACTGGAGCGGGACGGAACACTCATTCCAGATACACTGACGGTAGTGCACTGATCGAGAGGGGGAGGCAGATAATAGCTGGTACGGTCCGGGACAGGGCTCTCCATGGTACCTCGTTTGAGGTCGCTGCGGACGTGGAAGGTAAGAAAGGTAGTAAGCAATTTCTGTAAAACGTAATGTTGAAAGGCACACGTTAATTTGTATTAAGTTATGTTATATTTTTGTTAGTTAAAATTGTTTTAATTTCTGAAATAAGTAACCATAGCAGGATATCTAGCACATGCGAGACAAAGATAGAGCATTTAAGCACAGGTAACTTACCTAACCTCTTATAGGTTGCATGCATAGACTATCTTAATAATAGAAAAAGGAAAAAGGCGGAGGGTGACACACGGAATTGACATATGTATTTTATCTTGGGCTAGCACAAATGTATATGATGAAAATCATAAAGTGTGGGGGACCTGCGTGTCGCTACTTGTTTTCAAATGTGCTTGTCTTGTGAATGTGTCAATAAAAACTTTATGAAAAAAAAAAAAAAATGCCAAATTTAAAAGTATATATACAAATCTATCTTCCGATATGTCAATTCGTTTTTAAGTCTGTTAAAGACAGCAGTGCAAAGCCCCACAATACACACAGTGGAGTCACATTATTATGAGCACCAGCTAATATCCCCAATAACCTCAGTGTGCAGCATGGACAGCAGCTAGACAGCGTGGTAGTGAGTCAATAAGATGCTTAAAAGTTGGCAAGGGTATCTGGAGCCATACAGACTGCAGGGCGTCCGACAGCTCCTGTAGAGTGCTTGCCGAGGATCCATATGGCAAACATGGAAATTAAGATGGTCCCATAGGTGCTCGATGGGGTTCAAGTCTGGGGAATTTTGAGGCCAGGAAGTCCTTGGAAGTCTTCATTGTGATCCTCCGCCCACTCCCGGACAATTCTGGTCGTATGACATGTTGCATTGTCCTGCTGGAAGATCCCATCCACTCCAGGGAAGATAGTCAACATGTATAAGTGTACTTGATCTGCAAGGATGGATATATAATCCAATCAGTTAAGCGTTCCCATTAATATATTTAAAAAAATATTTTATGGTTAGTCTTACTCTCCTTTGCAACTAACTTTTTATTTTTTATTTTAGCCAGTCAAATAGCTCTTTTGCAAGCCTTTTTTATTTTCTTGTACTCACGTAAAGCAGTCTCTGTCCCCTTTTGTTTAAATGCCTGTTTTTGATCTTTAAATCATTGATAAGCCACATGGGATGTGATTTACTCTTTCTACTTTTATTTCCAAATGGTATAGGGTGATAAGTATGTATATTTAGTAAGGATTTGAACATTGTCCATTTATGTTCAGTATCTTTACCAGTCAGTTCTTTGTCCCAGGCTATACTTTGTATTGCTGCCCAATCACAGTACCACAGCAACATACAAAATGTTCACCCTTGGCCTGAAAGCCAATGATCCTCCACTTTTCAAAGACGGATAAATTGCACATTTTACCCATGACAGCAATGGCTGATATGTTTGCAGAATGCCTACATGTCACCTTTTATATCCTCACACACTGACGTCAAAAGTAGGCAGTGGTAATAGCAATGTGACTCGACCCTGTATCTACCACCATTGAATTACAGCAGGCATTGATTAAATCTATACTGTAAACTAACTGGCAAGCAGGGATTACCAATTAGAGGGAGTAATTTACAGCCCTATTAAATTCCAGCCTCGTAAATCCAACGTGGAGCACTCAAATCCTACTTGCTTCAAAATTCTCCCGAGTTACATTGCTATTAAATTAGAAAGGGGCTGCAGACCCCATAAGCCTCTAATTTACCCCATCACTTATGGGGGTCTATACAGACCCCAAAAGTCTCTAATTAACCCCATCACTTATGGGGGTCTATACAGATCCTCATGAGAATAAAATGTACTCCTTAGTCGAATAAGGGTCTATACAGACCCTTATAGGACACCAATTAACCCCTCAGTCCCATAAGGGTCGATACAGACCCTTATAGGACACTACTTAACCCCATCAAGTCCCTTATAGGACACTACTTAACTCCATTAGTCCCGTAAGAGTCTATACAGACACTCAAGGGACACAAATTAACCCCAATATTAACACTATAAGTGCCGCGAGGGTCCTCCAGGACCCTCATGACACTAAGTTTAAGCACTAACCTACACTATACTATTTGCCACCCCAATAAACCCAAAAAAATCTAAATTAACCCCATCTAAGTAATAAACCCCCCTCTAAGAAATAAACACCCTCTAACTAATTAACTCCATCTAAGTAATATACCCTATTTAAACATTACCATACCTAAATAACCCTATCCCTAAACACTTAACCCCATCTATACCTATTTAACCCCATCTAGTCCTATGTAACTCTATCTAGTCCTATTTAACCCTGTCTAGTCCTATGTAACCCTATCTAGTCCTATTTAACCCTTACTGTCTAACTGGGCCTATTTAACACCAAATGTATCCAGTAATCCCATCCCATAAACCCCACCTTACCCTACCCTATTAACCCCTATGCTTTTAACCCCAATACAATCCCCATTACCCTACTAATTACACAAAATAAAAAACTTTAAATTACACAAAATAAAAAGGACATTATCAAAAAATAAAAAAAGAACATTATCAAAAATAAAAAACCTAAATTACAGAAAAAAAAACGAATTTACAGAAAAAAAAAAAAACGAATTTACAGAAAATAAAAAAAACCTAAGTTACCCAAAATAAAAAACCTAAGTAACCCAAAATATAAAAGGCATACATCACATGAAATAAAACATACATTACATATATTAATACCCTAACTACATACATTAATACCCTAACTACATATACCTTACCTACATACATTAATACCCTAACTACTGTGACAGATCCACCGTCATGCTCAGGATCCGTGCACTAATAGCCGGCACCAAAATAAAGAACACAGGAGCCCTTTAAATGCTTAGCAGATTTTTGCTGTTTATTTGTCAGCATACAACAGAAAATAAACCAAACAGAAAATAAATCATAGCTTCTCTTTGAAGCACTACCTACACTTTTATCTGCAGTTCCCTCACTGCTCTACTGTAATGCATAATACAGTCCAGTCATAAACACAGGCCTGGACACTTATCTGGTTCAGAAGTCCAATCTTGTAGTCTGTATAGGAGCTGTGTCTCTTTCACCTCTCCAGTCACGCTGGACACTCTTCACAGTGTCTCTCAACTGTGCTCACTGACCTCTCTCTGGCCAGTGTCTCTCAATCTTGCAGCCATTCCCCTCCTGGGTGCTCTCTCTTTCTGCAGCCGTTACCCTCCTGGGTAATCAACTTTCTGGGGTCTCCTCATGGACTGCCACCTTTCCAGGCTTTTATATAGTGAGCATCTGCTTCTGCTCCCAAACTTCAGCTCAGGCCTTTCTTCACTTGGGCCTGTGTCTCCCAGGCACCTCTCTGCCTGTGGCTCCACACTCTGTCTCACAGACAGCTCTAATGGAGAGACCACGCCCATGCCTCTCTGTGTTGCTTTTACAGCCAGGGTTAACTCTCTCTTTGCTGTTCTGCACTCCACTGCGCCTCCACGTGGGCCTCTAGAGGGCAGACCATCACGCTACATATACCCTAACTACATACATTAATACCCTAACTACATATACCCTAACTACGTACATTAATACCCTAACTACATACAATATTAAACTAACTACATACATTAATACCCTAACTACATATACCCTAACTACATACATACCCTAACTACATACAATAATACCCTACCTACATACATTAATACCCTAACTACATACATTATAACCATACATTACAACCCCTAGCTACAAACAATTAAACCCCCAAATACATACAATAAAAAATCCATCTATCTGACCTAAAACAACCCCTGTCACTAAACTTAGAATAGGGTAAATAATCCCACTTACCTTGCCAAAATGCCCCTCCAGTGATGAAGGTTTTCTGGCCTTCGTCCCTAGCAAAAGGGCCCATTCTTCATGGCCACAGGCCTGGCACCCCTAGGATAAAAATAAACATAACATTAATAAAAAATAAACACAACATAAAATCATAAACATTATAAATAGAACACTTGCCTTTATGCGATGCCCCCATCCTCCTGGTAGTCTTTGCTGGCAGGGCCCGTCGGAAACAATCTGTCGCTCTAAAAGAATAAAAAAAAAATAACAGAGCTCCTCCCTGGAGGAGCTCTCTGCCACAAGGTTTTTCGCACATGCTCCGGTAAAAAATTGCAAATGGCGCCTTCTGATCAAATGTCAGTCAATCAGAAGGCGCCAAGGTGTGAGTCAATCAGAATGGGATTCACCCCTATATCCCATTCTGATTGGCTGATGAACCTGTCAGTCATGTGTAAACCAATCAGAAAGCGCTATTGCCTTCAGCCAATCAGAATGGGATACACCCCACTGGGAGTATCCCATTGTTATTGGCTCCAAGCATCTGCGTCTTCTGATTTGCTGATGTAACTTACAATAAGATTGCAGCCAATCAGAAGAAGCAGATGCTTGGACCCAATCAGAATCAAGGGTGTATCCCATTCTGATTGGCTGAGGTTAACTATTTAACTGCCGCGGGGGGCCCGATAGGGACCCCCACAGCAAGGGTTAATTTTGGGAGGCTGCGGTGGTCCCGATCGGGACCCCTGCAGCATGGGATTAGATTTAGTGAGCAGGGAGGAGGTTTAGGTGCCGGAGGGAGGTTTGGGGACGGAAGGGATTTCTTGGCCTTTGCAGATGCTCTGGAGCTCCCGTGGAGTTTCAGCCAACTTTGCGTGTTATGGGCTAGCTCGCGGGGCACATCTTAGCAATTTAATAGCATGCTTGGCTCGAAGGGCTACGTGGATAAAAGATCAATGGGTTTTCTGGCTGCAACGTAATACAATTTTCGGCCAGCCTGCGTTTCTAAATGCAAGCCGGCTGTGTGTCAGTTTTAGAGGAGAATTTAATAGCAACGTAGTGCTACTTATGTCACTACGTGCTAAGAGTTTGTTCTTAGCTCTAATTTAATGAGGCTGTTAGAAGGTGGAAGGAGAGGACAAGCAATCATTCAGTTGGAGTCCAAAGAAATAAAGAGAAAGCTGTGGACTTTAATGTACATTTATTACAGTATATGGGAGTATTCCCTAGCCACAGGGAATTCTGTAAAGATATTTGCGTACATACCTGTCTTCCAATAACAACATGAATATTCATTTTAAAAAAATTGCTAATTACAAAGCTATATAATACATCCTTATGCCCTACTAACCTCACCTCCCCCTTCAGAGCAAATTTACTATCTTGTTTTCTGTACTCTTTTTCTCTCCTTTGGTCTCAATATGTAGAGATGATTATCACATCCAGATATCACTTTAGAACAAAATTAAAGAAATACCTTGTAATTCAATAGTTTCAGCCCTAGGAATATAATGACTATATATTTTTTATGTATTTATTTACATGTATATTATACCTTCTCAAGCAGTTTACCGAGATGTCTCAACTCAATATTTTAGCCAATGCTCTAATTGCCAGGGGTTAACATACCACCCTGGACTTTTTTTGCATGGGTTCACTTGACTGTAGGATAGTGCAGTAATGACAGTGTATGAAGAATTGGGCTTGAACTGATGTATTTTTAGTCAGTAAGCTAGTTTTTTAAGTCAGTTATATATCTAAGATCTGGGGCCCTGTTACATTCAGCGATTTTGAGTTCCTGAAGCCCGTAAATGAGCCCGTAAAAGTTACAGATATTAAATTGGCCTTTTTTAGTGACCCACAAACGATCTGTGGGTTACAGGCGGAAAATTCCTATGAGCTGTGAAAATTGTAACTCCAACCAAGCTAAGCCTTTGATCTTTCAATCCTGTAAATGTTACAATCGCAAATCACTATTAAATTGCTACAAGTCCTCAAGCCTGCAACTGTATTCAAACCCGTAAATGGCAAATGTAGCCAAAAATCCTACGGGTACTAGAAAGGGCCTGCAAGGGGGTTAAACTCCTGCCTGCAGCACTGTAAAAGAAAATATAAACACACTACTGTATTTTAAATTATAGGGAAAGAGATGAAAGGTATTAAAATTAATAGCACAACATTCTCAAGCTTGCAAATCTGCAATAAAAAAATATTTTATTTATGTTTAATTTCCGTGTTATATCGATCCCAGCAATCAATATGTTAATACATATAATAGAAGTCGCATGGACTAGAATATTATATTTATTGATTTTTTTCATACTGCATTGTTTCTGGCATGCGAGCCCGATCACAACTCAGACTTCAAAACCGTAAGTGATTGAAATGTAACCTCCATGTTTTAGTGACGTAATGATCACGGTCTTATTATTGGCTCTTAAATAGTGATGTCGCGAACATCAAATTTTCGGTTCGCGAACCGCAGACGCAAACTTCATCAAATGTTCGCTAACAGGCGAACCGGGTGAACCGCCATAGACTTCAATGGGCAGGTGAATTTCAAACCCACAGGGACTCTTTCTGGCCACAATAGTCATTTGAAAGTTGTTTCAAGGGGACTAACACCTGGACTGTGGCATGCCGGAGGGGGATCCATGGCAAAACTCCCACGGAAAATTACATAGTTGATGCAGAGTCTGGTTTTAAGCCATAAAGGGCATAAATCACCTAACATTCCTAAATTGTTTGGAATAGCATGCTTTAAAACATCAGGTATGATGTTGTATCAATCAGGTAGTGTAAGGGTTACACCCGCTTCATAGTAACAGACCAATCTCCCCGTTTAATGCACCGCAAACAACCGCAAACAGTCCCTTTGCACAACCGCAAACTCCCCATTTGCACAAGGTTGGATACCAAGCTAGCCATGTCCCGTTCCTTGTCCTCACTGATGTCATTGAAGGTTTCTTCCTCCACCCAGCCACCAAGGGTCCCCGAAAGGTGACAACAAGCCCCCTGGGACGCCTGCTGTGTTTGGTCTTCCACCTCCTCAAAGCCACCTTCCTCCTCTGACTCCTCTTCTTCAGACTCCTCTCTCTGCGTTGCCTCTGTCTGCATTATTATAAGGTGTGTACTGTTAACTAGTACTATTCCTATCAGTTTAATCCCTGTTACGTCCACTGTTAGGGGACGTGTATATGTCATTGATTTTTGGAACAGGGAGATGGAAAAAGATGCTTGGTCGGACCTCCTACTTCAAATTTGGGGCACTGCGCGTGCAATCTAAGGTGCCACCAGATATGAGTGTCACTGTGCACTGGCAAAAGTTGGCAGACAACTGATATTCAATCGATTACAGTCAAAAAAGTGTTGTTTTATGTCACTGTACACTACGGTTGCACCAGATATGACGTATCACTGTGCCCTGGCAAAAGTTGGCAGAGTAGATGCAATAGGCTTCACACACACGCCTGTAGGCAGGCAATTGCTATTCAATCTATTACAGTCAAAAAAGTGTTGTTTTATTTCACTGAGCACAATATAAGCTGTGAGCCTGACAAAGGCAGGCAACTGAAATTAGATTAAAGGAAAAAGGGTTGTTTTTTCTCATTGTATGGTACACCAACTATGACTGGGGAAACAGAGCAGAATATTAGCGGTGAGCCTGACACAGGCAGGCAACTGAAATTAGATTACAGGGAAAAAATGGTTGTTTTCAATGTATGGTACACCACCAGGTATGAGTAGTGAAAATAAGCACAATATAAGCTGTTAGGTGTTAGCCTGTCACACACACACGCTGGCAGGCAGGCATATGCAATTAGATTACAGAGAAAAAAATGATAAAATAAAATAAATGATGTTCTTGCCCTAAAAAGGGCTTTTTGGGTTGCTGTCCTTGCAGCAGATATCAGATGATTCCTTCAGGTCTGTAGTGGAAGCTAAATACACAGCCTGAATATCTATTTCCCTATTAAATCTCCAGCAGCTACACTATCTGTCACAACGAATGCAGCTTCAGAATGATTCTAAAATGTATGCTGTCCTTCAGATGGAAGGCTCTGGAAGGGAGTGTATGCTGCTGATTGGCTGGAATGTGTCTGCTGACTGTGAGGTGCACGGTCAAAGTTTCCTCAATGATAAAGAATAGGGGGCGAACTGAAAAGCGCATGTGTCTGCCGTCCGATGCAAGCGCGAACAAGCCAAAATCGCTGCGAATAGTCCGCGGGTGAACTGTCCGCGACATCTCTACTCCTAAACCATTAACTACGGGTTTGAATAGTTTATCATGTTCATGCCTGGAAATGCTACGTGCTGAATCATGGTTTACGGATTTGGATTCTGGCCATTTTCTAATTTAATCGCTCTGTAACTCCTGAACTCCTGAAGTTTAATAGTGCCTCTGGACTTCTATGGTCTGCAGAGCATTTACCCAAAGTTACTGGGAGTTACTCTCTTTAATTACAGTTACTGAAAAGTATTGACAAAACCCATGGGATCAATTTAGTGAGCTACAAAACAAACAATGCAAAATCTCAGTAAAACAACATGTAATTTGATGCAATAAAAATCAAACATCCTTTCTGTATTCAACAAGAAGTTCCTGTACATCTCAATGTAACATAGTTTGACATCTTATTTCACATAGTTTATGCTTGAGTTCCTGTAATGCTGGTTGGAAACTGACATAAGATTCTTCCAGCCCTTCCTCTGGAAAGAAGAGAATATACACAGAATGCATTTTTAACTCACCTTGTGGAGTACAGACTGGAGTGCTTAGAAATTAAGGTTTATATTTTAAGTACAACAGTATTTCCAATTTATATTGTACCAAGATATTGAGAGTAAGTGTTGTTATCAACATATATTTTTAAAGATAGCTAATAGATTGGATGAAAGATGAACAATGATAGGTCATAGATGAAATATAGATGATTGTTGATAAATTTAAAGATAGATAGATAGATAGGGCCTCATTCAGTTGCAATTTAGCCAATTGAATATGGCTCTATATAAACACATAGCATATTTTTTACAGAAGTTTTTAGTTAGTGAAGACCCTGCTTTTGGATAGACGTTCACTAACTAAAAACTTCTGTAAATAAAATATGCTATGTGCTTATATAGAGCCCTATTCAAATGGCCAAATCACATTTGAATGAGGCCCTTAAATAGAAATCAGGAGTGCTCAATCTGAGAATGGAAAAGCATTGCCAATAATGTATGTCCTATGGATGTTTGGTCCACTCACAGGGTCATTTATTTCAAATTAAATGTGCCACACACAGAGCAGAAATATTTATATTTATATGAGATACCATTGTCCAGTCTCAAATTACCAGACATTTCTCATTTCAATTTATTAATCACAATATTGTCATTGAAACATGTTATTATCATTATCATATCATTATCATAATTTATTTAGAAAGTTTCAATGTATTCAGTACTGCTGTATAAACAGGATCAACAAAATGTAAGACTGAAAGCATAGAAGGGGACACTTGTGAGAGATTACAATATAAGAATTTAGGTGTGGAATAGACACATGGAGAGGGACTGCTCCGTGGGTGGGGTAGACCTTAGTGAATGGTTATAGTATGTGTAAACTGTGAAAGTTGCGGAAGCATAAGGAAGGGAATTCAAAGAGGTTCTGTAGGAGGGAGTCGGGGAAGGTGCTGTTCATCATTAGTTGTGTGTGTGAAGAGAGTGGTTTATGGATTATCTAGAAACAAGTGAAAAGAAATTGGGAGTACTGGCGTTGTTATTAGCTTATAATGTTGGGAAAAGGCTGGATCAAGAGATGTCTTTTTTGGAAGTGGTGTGATTAATGTTTGCTTGAAAGAGGAAATAAATTAGGTAGTGGGTAAAGAGGTTAGTGAGTAATGAGAGTGTGAATATGACAAGACTTAATCTGACTTTGTGAAGCATGTGAATGTAGAATCATCTTAGTATACAGTGGCCAAAATATTAATTTTAGCATAGTCCAAAAAATCTTGCTTTATGAAGTCAGTGGTTGGAAGTTTGGCTGACGGTAAAGGATGGAGTGAAAAGTACATAATACTGATGAAGGGGGTTTGATGAGCACAGTGCTTTTTCCAAGGGATTCCGGGCAAAATGATCTTATAAGACTGGAATATACATAGAGGGTGAAGGAAACATGTTAAAATGTGATCATTTTCAAGAGTTGCCTATTATGTGCCAGAAAATGGGTTGATGGGAAGCAACAAGGTCAGGACAGGACAAGGTAGTAGTGTCAAGGTGGAGAGTTTTTAGTGAGAAAGAAGGCTATTATGGTAGTATAGATCACTATATGATCATGGAGATGTAAGCGATAGAGGGTGTGATGAGGTCACCTCAGTAGGTGGTGATCATAAAAAGCGAAAGGATGCTAGTGAAGTTATAAATCAAACAAAACTAGAGGAAGGCAAGGTATGTGTAGTGTGTATCACTATCTGTTGTATAAGGAGTGCACAGGAGCATATTAGAGCTATAAGTTCAGCATCAGGGGCTGATTCAGGCAGAGCTTGATGGCACTATCACACAGAGAGATTAAGGAAAAAGGTTGTATTGAGTGCCCATCAAAGGAGGGGATGACATGCAATAGCCTGAACGTTGCAGTGAGAAGAGTGTGGGATGTATACAGTTCCCATACAAAAGTGAAGGAGGAGACATATTTAATGATTAGAGCCGGGTTTCTTAGATCAACAAACGTTTTAATGAGTTAGATATGAAATGACCATGGCAAAGTAAAGTATAGAGACCACACAAAGAGATTGCATACAAATTACAATGTTGTTGCATAGGGATCATTGCATGAAGAGCACATGAAAATTATGCTGTAGATAAAGGATGGCAGTTGATAGGGATTAGGCTATTTGTGTTATGATACTGTATGTGTTGAATTGAAGTACATGAGCATATGGGTACTAAGAGCAGAAAGGGGTGAGTCAAGTGAATGTGTGGTGAATGTGGTGTGAAGCTAAAAATTTGAGGGGAAATTAGTTCCAAGTAGCAGAGGAGGGTATATAAATGATGATGATATATAAATAGTGCTAGGATTATAATGTGGTGTGGTGGCGCAGTGAGTCTGAGGAGGAATGAAATTATAATGAAGACCAGGCAAACATGGTGTATTTCAGAAAAATAGAAATATTTATCAAATAAATATAATTTGTAGTGGAAATAGTGACAGTTATCTTGCAGTTCTACTCCAGTTACGCTCTTAGTCTATGAGCCTCAATCAATTCAGGGGCTGTAACCCCATCGCATATATCCGATTTTCTGCAATTGAGTTGCGTTCTCCCGTTGCTCTACTTTTACTCTGCTCTTCGATTGGCTGGGCCCAAAAGTTAGGCACTGTTCGCGAGAATCGGAAACCATCCTATCGGCAGTAGCATTTGCGGGCTTGAACATGATCGCGGATGCAAGCCCGTAACTTGTGGTTCAAGCCCGATAAATCGGAGAACTTTAAATGCAAAAATAAATTCAATACAGCACTGTAAATGATGCACAACATTCTCAAGCTCGCACATCGCCAAAATATATTACTTTATTTCATGTTTAATTTACGTCCAAAGTCCTACAGGCTTCAACCTCCAAGCCAGTAACTCGTTATTCAAGCCCGTAGGACTTCAATGCAATATGGAGGTTGAATATCAAAGTCCTGCGGGCTTGGAGGTTAAAGCCCGTAGGACTTTGGATGGAAATTAAACATGAAATGAAGTATTATATTTTGGCGATGTGCAAGCTTGGGAATGCTGTGCTTTTAATTCTAATGTCACTGATTGTGTTCCCCATCATTCATAGTGCTGGATTGATTTTATATTTGCTTTTAAAGTGCTTCGATTTGTAAGTAAGCCCTTTGCGAGACCTGCTTGGTCCCAGTAACCTGTGGTTCAATCTAGCTATTTGCGGGCTTGACGGAGTGGTTAACGCAGGAAAATTGGAGCAATTAAATAGCGATTTTAGCCGTCACAATTCTTGCGGCCGTGAAAGATTAAAGGCTTAGAGGGAAGTAACTTGCGATTTTACAAATCTCTATGGATCTCAGCTTGCAGCAAGTAACCTGATCGGAGCCCTCAAACGGAAGGCATTTGAATAGCTTAGTAACTTGCAAGCTCCACTTGCGAGCCCGGATCTCTAAAAAGTAGCAATTGAATGAGGCTGTATATCTGGAACAATTTGAAAATAGCTCTTTTAAAAAATAGTGTTCACAGCCTCCCAAATTGTCATCCGTCAGGTCAACGGAGGTTAATCCCATCGTGCCACCCCTTCATAACTGAATGCGAATTGTTCTCTGGTGTCTGCCAGTCCCTCCTTTGGTCTTCCTGGACCCCTTAATTGCAAAGTATGACCCCTTTCCCCAGGGAACCCTGATAATATACTTTATTAAAATTCCTTGGGAAAATCCAACATTTTAATATCAACCATCTTAAAAAGAATAATATACAAATAAAAACCTAGTATGACTCATAAAAATAAATATATCTTGACTATGTATGTTAAATGCAGCATATCTCTTGGGTATGAATTATACATTTAATACGTTTTCTCATGATAATTAATGCATTTTCTTATCTAAGAGTAAAAATCGGGATATGAATAAATAACTTGTAATAACATTCAGAAGCCTGTTCCCTGGCATACATGCAAATAAATCACAAAAAATGTACTATTCATGAGACTTGAATAGGAGCACGTTTGAATCAGTTTTTCATTTTTAACTTCTAACTATGTTTTATTCATAGTTTTAAATTGTTAAATATAAAACAAAATAATCATGAGCTTAATCATGCATACAATTATGTATTTTGATATCTGCAATATCCTAAACCAATGTGTCATGAAAAGTAATCAAAAGAAAAATGAGACGTTATTAGTTTTAAATGAGAAATGCAATATTCCTCAGAAGAAAAAGTCTAATGAACAATTCTGAAAGACTCAAAGGAATCACCACTTTGAACTATGTCTGTCTTAATATTACATATTTCAAAATTAATGAAACAAAGGAAGAGTCATAGATACCAAATGTATCATACCCAGATAATGATGAATATTGATAATGTAGAAATTACATTTGGCTTGGTAATAAAATAGATACTTAAGATTCTTTAACCAACATTATTAAGATTTTGATACATTGAGTAATTTTTTTATGTAATACATTGCAGAACTTTATTCTATGAAAGTGGATCAATTCACAGTTAGAAAAGGGAAACCCAAGAAACTATGTTGAGATATATCCAAGATTAGTAAAAAACAGTAAATATGTTTTTTATAAAAACTTTATGTGATCTATCGTATTGAGTGACTGTACAAAAAAATGTTTTAGGGAACTAATTAGAGTGGCCTAATGCCTATTTATTACAGCTCACTGCAGCACACAACTTTACGCTATTCACTTATATTAATGTATTATAATTAGGTCCTCAATTTGCTCACTAAATCTTACTAAATCTTACTTTTTGTCCTCATTATTAGTCATTGCAATTGGTGTGTAGTGTAACTTAGCAATGCACAGGTATGATTGTAAGTACTGTAAACTTAATTTTAGTTTTTTGACCAAAGATACTTTAAGCAAGTTACAAATATTGAGCCTTATTCAATTGAGCTTTCGGGAGATCCGGGCTTCGGAAATGTAGCCCATAAGTTATTTTGCTATTCAATTGGCATCTTTTTGCGAGCTCCGATCGGGTTACGTGCTTCGGTCTCCGATTCATTTTGATGGTTAACATTGCAAATTAATGCCCCTCCTAGCCTTTGATCTTTCACGACTGCAAGCGTTACATTCGCTAAAATCACAAATAGCTATTCAATTGCTCCAAGCCCCCTTCCTAAGCAAGCCGTCAAGGTCACAAATGCCAAAAGCTGGACCACAAGTTACAGGTTCCCAGGAGGACTCACATGTCCTGAGCACTTTAAATGCCAATAAAAAATCAATACTGTACTTCAAAATACGGGGAAAGTGATGAATGACATTAGAATTAATTGCACAACAGTCTCAAGCCTGCAAATCGGCAAACAAAAATCATTTATTTTTTGTTGTTTCAATTCGGAGTTAGATCGATCTTGGTAATCAATGAGTTAATACATATCAGGCCACCCACATGGACTATCACATTGGCTTCATTCATTTTTATTATTTTGTACATTGCGGTTTGCGGGTCCGATTGCATATCGGACCCAGAATCGCTAGTTGATTGACATGTCCACTCCATGTTTTACGGCCTTGATGATGACGGGCTCCTTTTCTCTTGGCAGTTTTAGCATCAGGAATTACAGTCTTGCTTGACTGATCATGTTCAAGTTTGCAAATGCTACATAACTGCAAGCTTTGTTCACACATCCGTTACTAGTGGCAGCACACAGTATACTATATTCTTATTAGATTTTACATTATTTAAGACCAACTTATCTGTCAGGGATTTCTAAATATGGACCATGTCAGTAATAACAGCTCTTTAAGTGTTCTTCATCTGTTCATTAAACACAATCAATCAAGGTTTTAAGCATATGCTTTGATAGTAAATACACCTGATTTATTGATAAAAAAAAATGATTTTTGTATGTTTGCTAAAATATAAAGAATATTTGTATTCAGAATTATTTAGAAAACCCTTACTCATCTTTTTAAGAGATTGTACTTACCGTATATACTTGCGTATACTCGAGTCACCAACCCGGTGTCTCTCTCCCTCCCCCCCCCCCCCGTGTCTCTCTTCCCCCTGTGTCTCTCTTTCCCCCCCGTGGCTCTCTTTCCCCCCCGTGGCTCTTTCCCTCCCCTCCTCAACCCCCATCCTCAACCCCCCCTCCTCATCCTAAACCCCCCTCCTCATCCTAAACCCCCCTCCTTATCCTAAACCCCCCTCCTCCCTTGAGGATGGGAGGGTTGAGGTTGAGGAGGGGGTTTGAGGAGAGAGGTTGAGGAGGGGGTTTGAGGAGAGAGGTTGAGGAGGGAGGTTGAGGAGGGGGGTTGAGGAGGGAGGTTGAGGAGGGAGGTTGAGGAGGGGGGTTGAGGAGGAGGTTGGGCAGGGGGGTTGAGGAGGGAGGTTGAGGAGATCGAGGGGGGTTTAGGAGGAGGATGGGGTTGAGGATGAGGATGGGGGTTGAGGATGAGGAGGGGGTGGAGGATGGGGGGATTGAGGTTGAGGAGGGGGGTTGAGAAGGGAGGTTGAGAAGGGGGGTTGAGAAGGGAGGTGGAGGAGGGGGTTGAGGAGGGAGGTTGAGGAGGGAGGTTGAGGAGGGAAGTTGAGAAGGGAGGTGGAGGAGGGGGGTTGAGGAGAGGGTTGAGGATGGAGGTTGAGGATGAGGAGGGGATTTAGGATGAGGAGGGGATTTAGGATGAGGGGGTTGAGGATGAGGATGAGGATGGGGGGTTGAGGATGAGGATGAGGGTTTAGGATGAGGATGGGGGGGTTGACTATAAGGAGGGGGTTGAGGATGAGGATGGGGTTGAGGATGAGGATGTGGGGTTGAGGATGAGGATGTGGGGTTGAGGATGAGAAGGGGGTTGAGGATGGGGGTTGAGTATGGGGGGGTTGAGGATGGGGGCTGAGGATGAGGAGGGGGGTTGAGGATCAGGATGGGGGGTTGAGGATGAGGATGAGGATGGGGGGTTGAGGATGAGGATGAGGGTTTAGGATGAGGATGGGGGGGTTGACTATAAGGAGGGGGTTGAGGATGAGGATGGGGTTGAGGATGAGGATGTGGGGTTGAGGATGAGGATGTGGGGTTGAGGATGAGAAGGGGGTTGAGGATGGGGGTTGAGTATGGGGGGGTTGAGGATGGGGGCTGAGGATGAGGAGGGGGGTTGAGGATCAGGATGGGGGGTTGAGGATGAGGAGGGGGTTGAGGATGAGGGGTTGAGGTTGAGGAGGGGTTTGAGGAGAGAGGTTGAGAAGGGGGGTGAGGTTGAGGAGGGGGTTGAGGAGAGAGGTTGAGGAGGAAGGTTGAGGAGGGGTTAGAGGATGGAGGTTGAGGAGGGACGTTGAGGAGGGGGGTTGAGGAGGGGTTTTAGGAGGGAGGTTGAGGAGGGGCGTTGAGGATGAGGTTGGGGATTGAGGAGGGTGATAAGGGAGGGGGAGGGAAAGAGACACAGGGAAGAAAGGGAAAGAGACACAGGGAAGGGAGAGGGTGGGAAGAGACACAGGGAAGGAGAGGAAGAGACACAGGGGAGGGAGATGGGGGAGAGACACAGGGGAGGTAAAGGGGGGAAGAGACACAGGGGAGAGAGGGGTACACAAAAAAGGGGCACAGAGGGCACAAGAGGGACACAGGGGGCAGCACATTTCCCACCCTCGGCTTATACTTGGGTCACTAAGTTTTCCCAGTATTTTGTGGTAAAATAGGTGCCTTGGCTTATATTCGGGTCGGCTTATAATCGAGTATATACGGTACTTTCTTAACCAGTCAAAAGATTCCATTAGGCTTAAAGGGCTCTTCTATGTCTTTTACTTTTCCCTACTTAAATAGATATATATTAATTATTTGTAAAGATATTAAACTTTTTGACCATTTTCTTTTCATTGTTTATTCTACCAAAATATGTTGAAGTAAACACGTTGTTTTTCATATAAAATCAAAGAAAGAAGAAAGATGTAATTAGTTAGAGAGAGGCAGGAGAAAGAGAAGAAGAACAAAGACAGAAAGGAGAAGGAAGAGATAAAAGGAGATACAGAAGGAGTGCAAAGACAGAAAGGAAAGAGAAGAGAGAGTAAAGACAGAAAGGAGAGCGATAGTGGAGAGGAGAGTGAAAAGGAGAGAGAGAGAGAAGGAGAGCAAAGCCATAAAGAAAATAGAGAAGGGAGAGGAGAGAGAAAAGGAGAGAGAGAAGGAGAGCAAAGATATAAATAAAGTAGAGAAGGGAGAGGAGAGAGAAAAGGAGAGAGAGAACGAGAGCAAAGACACAAAGAAAATAGAGAAGGGAGAGGAGAGAGAAAAGGAGAGAGAGAGAAGGATAGCAAAGACATAATGAAAATAGAGAAGGGAGAGGAGAAAAAAATAGAGAAAGAAAAGAGGAGTAAAGACAGAATAAAGAGAGAGAAATGCACAGAAGAGAACACAGAAGAGAAAGAGAAGGGTGAGGAGGGAAGAAATTGGAGTTTACAAAAGGTAGAGGGGAAAGGAGAGAAAGAGAAGGAAGAGCAAAGACAGAAAGGAGGGAAAGAAGGGAGAGGAGAGAGAATGGGAGTGTGCAGAAGAGAAAGGGACATGACAAAGGAGAGAAAGAGAAGAAAGAACAAAGACAGAAAAGGAGAAAGAGATGGGAGAGGATAGAGTAAAAGAGGTGAGTGGAATGGAGAGAAGAGAGAAAATTGAGAATGATAGTACAAAAGAAAGAGAGAGAAAAGAGGAGGGTAGAGGAGATAGAGTAAAGCAGAGGGGGAGAGAGATACGGGAGAGAAAGAGAGAATAAAGAATTATAAAGAATAAAAAAGAAAGATATTTATTGAATTATATTTTCACATTCCAAGTAATGTTCTATCAATTAAAATTTCTATATCGCATCTAACATCCCAATGAAATTGACTCATACAGTCATTTAGGACACTAGGATAGATAGATAGATAGATAGATAGATAGGTAGGTATATGTGTAGATAGATAGATAGATAGATAGATAGACAGATAGGTAGGTATATGTGTAGATAGATAGATAGATAGATAGATAGATAGATAGATAGATAGATGGAAAAAGATGCTTGGTTGGTCATATCACTTCAATTTTGGGGCACGGCGCGTGCAATCAAAGGTGCCACCAGATAGGAGTGGCGTGTTTGTAAGTACTACTCTTATCAGTTTAATACCTGTTACGTCACTTATCAGGGGGCGTGTATAAGGCCTGGATTTTTGGAACCGGGAGATGGAAAAAGATGCTTGGTTGGGCCTCCCAGTTCAATTTTAGACAAAATAAAAGTTTTGGTTTTTAAAAGTAAACTGCTGGTACACCACCAGATTGGATTGGTTGCACTGGGCACAGTATAAGTTGTGAGCCTGACACACACACTGGCTAGTAGGCAGGCAAATGAACTTAGATTAGACAAAATAAAAGTTTTGGTTTTTAAATGTACACTGCTGGTACACCACCAGATTGGATTGGTTGCACTGGGCACAGTATCAGTTGTGAGCCTGAGACACGCACAGACTAGCTGTCAGGCAAATGAACTTAGATTTAACAAAATACAATTTTGTTTTTTTTAAAGGTATACTGATTGTACTACCTGATTGTATTGGTTGCACTGGGCACAGTATCAGTTGTGAGCCTGACACACACACTGGCTAGTAGGCAGGTAAATGAACTTAGATTAGACAAAATAAAAGTTTTGTTTTTTAAAAGTAAACTGCTGGTACACCACCAGATTGGATTGGTTGCACTGGGCACAGTATAAGTTGTGAGCCTGACACACACACTGGCTAGTAGGCAGGCAAATTAACTTAGATTAGACAGAAAAAAAACAAAAAAACAGACTGATATTATAGCCCTAAAAAGGGCTTTTTGGGGTGCTGGCCTTGCACCAGAGATCAAAAGAGTCCTTCAGGACTGCATTGGACACTGTGTACAGTAGCCTAGCTATGGTTTTCCCTATTGAATTAGTATCACCTACACTCAGACTCCTCTCAGTAAGACTGCAAGTTAGTTATGATTCCAAAATGGCTGCTGTCCATGAGGATGAAGGGTCTGGAAGGCAGGGTATGATGCTGATTGGCTGGAATGTGCCTGCTGACTGTGAGGTGCAGGGTCAAAGTTTGATTAATGATAAAGTATAGGGGGCGTTTCGAACATTGCATATGTTCGCAGTTCGACGCGAACGCGAACATGCTATGTTCGCCGGGAACAGTCTGCCGGCGAACTATTCGCAACATCTCTAATGATTAGAAGTAAACAAGATGCAATTGAACTTGTTTCTGGCACTTTGACTGTGTAGACCATATATCTCTGTTCCCTTGATTCTTTATTGCCAAAATGAATAGAAATTATAAACTGGATATGGGAGGTAATGAGAGAGGCTGGAGCCTGTTTCTCATACTTCTTTCCAAATAATTTATATCTCTGTCCCATGTATTATTCAGCAATCTCAAAGTCTTAGTCATTATACATTCTATCTGTCATTGTTGTACTTTGATACCTGGTAAATCAGTAGGGTGATAAATATGGACGAATGATACAAATAAAATATAAATATATTTTAATGATTATTCTTTAATATTGTGCAAATTGTTTTTAAAAATTTGATATTTTAATTGCTAAATATGGCATTGCATTTTAGCAATTTTCCCTAAAGTTTGAAGACCCCATTATTTTTAATTTAGCATTGTCTCTTTATATTTACCTTGTGGCGTATTGTATATTTTTTTTCTATGTTACTATGACAACTAATGATTTTTCTATCTCTTGCATTAATTATCTGGTTTCAAAAAAGTTTGAGATTTCACATAAAAATGAATTTGGAGGTCAAAGAACTTATGGAGTACATCCAAACATGAATTACTTATATGCTCGAGTATAAGCCGAGGCACCTATTTTACCACAAAATACTGGGAAAACATAGTGACTCGAGTATAAGCCGAGGGTGGGAAATGTGCTGCCCCCTGTGTCCCTCTTGTGCCCTTTGTGTCCCCCTCTTGTGTGCCCTCTGTGCCCCTTTCTTGTGTCCCCCTCTCTCTCCCTGTGTCTCTTCCCCCTCCCTCCCCTGTGTCTCTTCCCCCCTCTCCCTTCCCTGTGTCTCTTTCCCCCATCTTCCTCGTGTCTCTTTACCTCCCCTCCCTTATCAGTCTCCTCATCCTCCCTCAACCCCCCATCCTCAACAGCCCTCCTCATCCTGCCGTCTCATCCTCAACCCCCTCCTTATCCTCCCTCCCCCTCCTCTCTCCTCAACCCCCCTCCTCATCCTCTCTCCTCAACCCCCCTCCTTAACCCCACTCCTCAACCCCCCTCCTCATCCTCAACCCCCCTCCTCAACCCCCCTTCTCAACCCCCATTCTCAACCTCTCTCCTCAACCCCCTCCTCAACCCCCTTCCACATCCTCCCTCCTCAACCCCCCTCCTCAACCCCCTCCTCATACTCAACCCCCTCCTCAACCCCCTCCTCAACCTCCCTCCTCAACCCCCCTCCTCATCCTCTAACCTCCTCAACCGCCTCCTTACCCTCTCTCCCCAACCCCCCTCCTCAACCCCCTTCCTCAACCTCCCTCCTCATCCTCCCTCATCAACCCCCTCCTCATTCTTAATCCCCTCCTCATCCTCAACCCCCCTCCTCAACCCCCTCCTCATTCTTAACCCCCCTCCTCAACCTCTCTCCTCAACCCCCTCCTCAACCACCCTCCTCACTTTACCCCTCTCTAATTACCTCTCCCTCTCCCTTTCACCTCACTTACCTTCCATCAGCAGCTGCTCCTCCGCGCGTCTTCCGGCTGCGTCCGGACCCTGCCAAGGGAGAGGGGGAGGTAATTAGAGAGGGGTAAAGTGAGGAGGGGGGTTGAGGTTGAGTAGGGGGGTTGAGGGTGAGGAGGGGGGTTGAGGAGGATGATAAAGGAGAAGGAGAAGAGATACAGGGGTGGAGAGACACGGGGGAAAGAGACACAGGGTGACTCGAGTATAAGCCGAGGGGGCGTTTTTCAGCCTTAAAAAAAGTGCTGCAAAACTCGGCTTATACTCGAGTATATACAGAAATTAAACATACAAAGATATCTATTTTTTTTATATTTTTTGCATGTATTTTGTAGAAATTCTTTGCCATGACAAATTTCATCACATCTATATATATAACTATTTACCTAATTTTTTTACATATTTTTTTGTACAAAATTTGGCAATGTGCAAATTGTTATTGGGAAATAAAAAAATATTCACAGCCTTTTCATTTTCACTTATATATGCAATTAATCTGTACTACAGATATATTGTTTTACCAAGCCTTCTTGCAGCGTCTGATCAACAGGATGTTTCCTAATTAGCTTTTCATTAAGGTTTATGAGGGCTTCCCTGGTGTTCCAGGGGTTAGGACACAGTGTTTTCACTGCTATTGACCTGGGTTCAATTTCAAGTCAGGGAAGCAAGAGATCACACCACCCTGAAGCCATGTCAGGCCTGGTCAGTACTGAAATGGGAAAACACCTAAGAATACCAGGAGCTGTATGCTGTGGCTCACTGGAGAAGGAACTGGCAAATCACTTCAGTATCTCTTCCATGAATACCAAGTGGATCAGCATGACCATGGACATAAAGATGTTTTGGTGTGTTACAGTCCATGAGATCACATAGAGTTAGAAAAACAACTGAGCAACACAAAAAAGGCTAATGAGAGCACTAGCAGGTGTGTATGCCACCTTCCCACTGTGCAGATACAAACTTCCTGTGCATTCAATGCCACCTTAGGAAGGTGATCCCTAGAAACTAAAATGATTAGATTCCCCATCAGCATGATTAATATATAAGTTATACATTGTAGGCTATATTATTTCTTTATGTGGTCCTCCAAGGCAAATGCAAAAAAAACTTTCCCTGTATAAATATATAAACTCTTAATAAAACATTGATGCCCACTTATGAAAACTTTAAAACGTATTAAAGCTACTTCTTCTTGTATTCTTTCTGATCTTTTTTCAAAGGAAGTATTTCTAAAATCTGTCCATTGATCTCTCCATCTAATAGAATGGTAATTATTGCCTGTCAATAAAATGAGAAAGGAGGGTGTCCAAAGGGCTAATATGTATTAACATATATATATATATATATATATATATATATATATATATATATATATATATATATATATATATATATATTTATATATATATATTTATTTATATATATTTATTTATATATATATATATATATATATATATATATATATATATTTTTTTTTTTTTTTTTATTAATATGTACTTACTAAATAAAATCTTGGTAAAAACCAGTAAGAAAATCTCTGATGGCCTGGAGCATGCAGTCAAACCAATGGGCCAAAACCATGTAAAATATAATCAATATAAATAATAACTATCTATTGGCTTATAAACACTTTGTGGTTAGGGCATTAGCACATCTAATGTAAAAATAAAATATAGGGCTCATTAAATTTTGGAGACTCAAGAACTGTCTACTTCTCAGGCATTTGCTCGCTTTAACATAATATTTTATAGTGAATTATTTACATCTTGAAACCAACAGTGCAGAATTGTATTAGATATAATTTGTGAGTAATAATCCAGTTCTTATATCTTTATTAATTCATGAAAATATAGGTAACTTGCCACTTCAAGATTGCCACATGTCATCAAGATTGAATATTTAGTGATTAATGTTAAGAAAATCCAATTTTCAGAGTGCCAAGGCTGAGAGACGCCCGGAGCCCCGGAGAGCCTGTGAGAAAGGCCGGCCACCTGGAGTGCAAGAGGTGAGAGTGCCTCGGGGCGGGCTGAAGTGCGCCGGGTTAGGGGAAGCGAGACCCTTCCGGAGGAGCAGAGGCCAGAGAGGAGAAGGGCAGCACGCAGCAGCTGGGGGCGAACAGGGAACACTAGACGGGGGCAGCCATTTATATCCCCAAGCCACCCCAGAAACAAAGGTAAAGGGCCGTGGGAGACCCCAGCCAACCAGCCCTACGGACAGGGGCTCATAAGGACATTCGAGCTGGGCTCGCCCTGGGGATTGGGGAATCCATACCCTCACACCACCCAGACACCAGCAGAAACAAAACCCCCAGGAGAGCTTCCCGCCAAAAAGACAGGAGGCCATCTTTGATCACGAGGTAGCAGAGGGTGAGTGACGCAGACACCCCACAAATACAAAAGGCAGGACACAGGGCCCCTCACTCCTACGGCTACTTTAATAGCAATCACCCAACAAAGAAAGTATAAAAAGCAGCAGTGGCCCTAAGGGTCAAAAAAGGCCCAAATCCCCCACAGATAAAACTCTAACAACAACAAAGGAAAATAAAAGAGAGGGGAGGCAAGAGACAGCCTTAAGAGAAGTTTTAAAATTAGGCCCTGGAACAAAGACAGACACAAGCGGCCACTAGCCCTTGCCTACCCAGTCCGTGGAATTATACAATTACTTAATAATAGGCTGTGGAGAGACTTCCCCAAGGCGCTGGTGCTTTCTATGGGCAAAGGAGGCCACCTAATGGCCTAAAAAGAGAAGGCACTCAGTTGGGAAAAATTAGCACAACCAAAAGCAGCGGTAGGCACGCACAAACTGGGCAGCTCTATAGGCCCTCAAGCGGAAGGCACAGAGAAATAATACATATAGAAACTTGAAGTGGCAAACTAGCCCTTCTCATCGCATGAAACTGGACTAACCGCCACATGAACCTGGCGCTGCCTAACAAAGAACCCCATCCCGAAGGTAGATATATGAGGGATATATAAATGTAAATCCGGAGATAGGGCAATGGGGGGAGCAACAGGCAGAGGGAATTGAAGCATAGACAATACATGCCTAAACAATGATGAAACTATAAATTGCCCCAACTCAAGCAGCATCTCCCAAAGCAATAAATATCAAGCTCTACCCAGGGCGGGACAACGCGTACTCTCCCATAGCCATAGCAACGATCACTGGGGAGATACCTATACACCAAGACTGACGCACCAGAGACAAAAGAACCAGGGAGGAAGCAGGGCCAAAGATGAAGAAGGCTAAGAGAAGCACAACCTCCAAAGGCATTCCCGAGCATTTCCAGGCAGCGTCCACACCGACAACCAAAGCAGGGGAAAGCTCCCCAGAAAGGTCGGAGATGTCGGAGACTGAGGGGGAAAGGTCGAATACCATCACAGATGTCGACTTCTCAGTATCTGCAATGGCTAAATTCGAAATGCTGCTGAAAACCCAGCTTGCGTTAGCACTAAAAGAGATGAGAGAAGAGATCCGCGCAATAGGACAGAGAACACTCGCGCTAGAAAAAAGAACAGATATGATTATCTCTACACAAGAGGACGATAAATTCGAAATCAGCGCCAACACAACCCGCATAGAGGCTCTTGAAAACAAAATTGAAGACCTGGAAAACAGGTCCAGAAGGCACAACGTACGTTTGAGAGGTGTTCCTAAAAATGTTGAAGATCTCGTGTCCTATCTCAAAGCAGTGTTCTCTACCATCTTACCAAATCAATCAGAGGAGGTGCTGCTCATTGAGAGAGCCCATAGGGCACTTGGAGGCCCAATCAACCCTGAGAAACCAAAAGACATAGTAGTACGGTTTGTGAGACAAAGCTCCAGGGACCTATTGATGGCGGCAGCCAGAAAATTGCCCAAAATAGTAGGCCTGGACGGAACACAGCTACTACTGTTTGTGGACTTATCTCCAACCACTTTAGCGAAAAGGAGAGAAATGAGACCGGCATTAGAAATTCTGAAAAAAAACAGAATATCGCTGGGGATTTCCCTTTAGCTTACAATTCCGATGGAAAGAGCAAACACATGTGGCCCAATCTCTAGAAGTCCTCAGAAAAAGGCTTATACACTTACAACTGCTCCTAGAAGGCACAATTTTATTGGGCCAGCCGCCTTAACCAAGGGAGAGACCAGCCAGAGAATGGATAGACGTTTCTGCCAAGAAAAAGCAAAGGAATAACAGCAACAAGGGTCAAAGAGACCGAAGCGCTGGAGCTGAAGAAGCCGAACAAGCGAGCACACCAGCAGGGGAATGATATTCCCTGCTGATACTACCCAAGGTTTCAGAGACAATCACATAGTCTGTAATGTATGACTTCAATGTATTGTGCAGGGATTATTAAAATAATGCTTAAGTAGGAATTGGGGCAATGTTCCCAAAATAAGCTTGAAGGTAGCTAGGTATGAATATAGGAGAATATTAGTCGCAGTTTGCAACGCTTGTTGTCCCTCCCAATGTAGAGGGGGAGAGTTTTTCAGGTCTTTACTTTTATGTTTTCTCAATTTATGGTACGGTATGGATTACTAATAAGAATTTCCTTATTCTAGGCAAGTTTAGTGGGATTAGTAGATGCCACTCCCTAGGCACGCTAGGTGTAAGATGAAAGGTTGCATGAGGAGGAGGAAGGGGGGGGGGGGGAGGATCAAGGGTCCGAAAAGTTTTATGTTTTTCTGTTTGGTCATCACTTTTCTCTCTCTGTACTTTGCACAACCAGAATGGTGGAATAAGGATGGCGGGGCCCTACCGCTGGCCCTCCCGGTCCTCGGCTGCTGACTCCAAAGTCTCTACTGACATCAGCTACACACGACACCATAAACAATGGGTGAAGCAGAATACATTTTCATTACACATAATGTTAGAGGATTTAACACCCCCACCAAGAGAAGCAAGGCATTCCATACGTATAGAACACATAATCCAGCGGTAATCTTCATCCAGGAAACCCACTTTAAACACCAACAAATCCCGTCATTTATGAACGAGAAATTCCCCACGTTCCACACAACAAGTAGCAGCGCCAAAAGGGAAGGGGTGGCAATCCTGCTTCACAAAAACTTGCCATTCACACTGGACAAAAAGATTGCAGATAAACAGGGAAGCTATCTACTTTTAATGGGAAGGGTACTAGACATCCCGGTCACTTTAGCAGCGATATATGCTCCCACCAACTCTCCCCATAAGCACCTCATCAGGGCATTGAAACATTTGACAATAGTAAAGCAAGGCAGGGGGGGGACCTTAACTTGGCACTAAATGTCAAAAATGACAGAACAGGGAAAGACCTGGGAGACAAGTTCGCTAAAAAATTGAAACAAATTAACCGACTGTTAAGTGAGCTTGAGCTAGTGGATCTCTGGAGGGAAAGACATTTAGGTCACAAAGTATTCACTTTCTATTCCTACCCCCATAAAACATACTCCAGAATCGACTATCTGCTAACGGACTCTACTTTCCTACAAGACTCTAAGAGAGTAGACATAGTACCATGCGCCTGGTCGGATCACAGCCTGGTCAAGGCGACCATAAACCTAGGACCCACGACTAAACCCCCTTATAAAGAACGTATTGCCCAGGAACTAGAATTCTTTTTTGAGAAAAATGAGACACCGGAGGTGGGGACTGGCTGGGTCTGGGCAGCTCACAAGGCCTACATTCGGGGCATATGCATGAAGGAGGCGTCCAAGTTTAGACGAGAACAGAGAGCCCAGGAAAAAAAACTCACGGAGGGGTTAGGAAGATTAGAGCAAATAAACCAACAAAACACTAATACGCAGACTAGGCGGGAATTAGAAAAAGTGAGAATAGAATTAGACTAGATCTACTCGGAAAGGGCGGAGAAACTCCTCAGGAGAACCCAACACAAATTCTTCCTCCAAGCGAACAAGCCTGATAGGATGTTAGCGAGAAAATTAAGATCTAAACAAATGCTCTCTAAAATTTATTGTATAAAGGTTGGGGAGAATGTCAAAACAGCTGACCCCACTAAAATACAAGAACTATTTTATAATTTTTACCAAAAACTTTATTCAACTTTGGGCAAGGAAACAGAACACAGCATCAGAGCCTGGCTGGATAGGTATGACCTACCCCGCTTGGAGGAAATAGAGGCAGAAACACTGAACGCTAAGATCACACAAGAGGAGGTAGGAAAGGGAATCCAAGCAATGAAAAATGGAAAAGCCCCGGGCATAGACAGGTTCACGAACATGTATTATACGACCTTCAAAGATGAATTAATACCCAGACTAACCAAATTATACAACCATATTTTAGAAGGACATGCGATCCCCCCCCAAATGAATTTAGCAGAAATAACCCTATTCCCTAAAGAAGGGAAGGACAGCTCAGAAATTAAAATTTATAGACTCATTTCCCTTATAATCAGGGATATTAAACTATTGGCAAAAATAATGGCAGACAGAATCTCAAATTTTCTTCCAAGGATCATCCACAAGGACCAGGTGGGGTTTATCCCCCACAGGCAAGCCAGAGACAATATTAGGAAGGTCGTGACCATAATACACCATGCTAATATTACCAGGACCCCGGCCTGACTGCTGGCATTAGACATCGAAAAGGCCTTTGACTCCCTGGAGTGGCCATACCTTAGGGAGGTCCTAAAGAAATTCGGCTTTAAGTTTTTTTTTTTAAACTTATTAAATACATACTACAAAAACCCAGAAGCCCAACTAAAACTCCCGGGCAAACGTAACCAGACCACTAAAATAGGGAGGGGAACCAGACAGGGGTGTCCTCTTTCCCCCCTACTTTTCACCATCGCGATAGAGCCTCTCGCCCAGGCAATTAGGACGGACTCAGGAATTAAGGGGCTTATAGTGGGACAGCAACACTTTAAAATTAACTTATTTGTGGACAATATGCTGTGCACAATAACAGAACCTAACAAATCGATACCAATATTAATGGACACCTTAACAGAATTCGGCCAAAGATCGGGCTTAATCATAAATGTCGAGAAGACAGAAGCATTAGCAATAAACTTGGAAGCTAAAACTAGGGAATCAATAACTGAAAAATTCAAATTGCAATGGGCCAAGGCCTACATCCAATACCTCGGGATAAAACTCACGCCGCACACAGAAACCTTGTACAGGTCTAACTACCCCCCGATCTATAAAAGACTCAGTGAGGACATGCTGAAATGGGCTAGATACCCTATTTCTTGGTTGGGTAGAATTAACGCCTTTAAAATGTCTGTTCTTCCGAAGCTTCTGTACCTGTTTAAGACCCTGCCAGTCCCTATCATTCAGGTAGAAATGAAAGGATTCCAGAGAAAGGTGTCCCAATTCATTTGGAAGGGCAAACCTCCCAGAATTAAAAAGGAAATAATGTTTAAACACAAAGATAAGGGTGGACTGTCATGCCCAGACTTAAAGAAATACTATAGAGAGGCACAGCTATCTTTCATCCCTATAATTTATTCAGGGATCCACCACCCTATATGGAAAACAATGGAGGATCATATGCTACACCCTTACACATGGGATACTTTGGTCTGGCTGGACAAAGTACCAGATATAGTGGGAAAGATTAGACACCCGGTTATCACCAACACATTACAAGGCTGGAAATGGGCCTTAGAACACACAAACCTCTTTAAACACCCCTCTCCAATGATGTCAGTGCTTTATCACCCACTGTCACCGTTGGGACTTGGCTTAGAAGCTAACTGGTGGTGGAAATCCAGGGAACTAGATAGGCTAGGTGCATGGATAGGAACAGAGACCCCCATAACATTTGAATACTTAAGAGATCATCACGATATCCCCATCAGCCAACACTTCAACTATTGTAGAATCAAACACCTGGTAAACAGGATAACTAGAACACTGGGGACCCCCAAGAAAACTTGGCTATCAACAATCTGCCAGAAAGCCCCCTTAACAAAGGGAATTATTGGGGGAATATATGAAATATATAATGCACCCTCAGAGGGAGCGAAGGACAAATATATGGAGGAATGGGAGAAGGATCTAGGAGAACAATGGGAAAGGGAGAAATGGGAGAAAGCGTGGAGAAGTATATACAAAGGCTCGCTAAACCAAACACTCCAAGAAACAGCCATAAAAGTACTACACAGAACCTACTTGACCCCGGAGAGGATGGCAAAATGGAACAAAACAGGGGGGAGAAACTGCACTAGAGGATGCCAAACCCTAGAAACTTTTATACATATGTGGTGGGACTGCCCCAAAGTAACACAGATTTGGAGAAAAGTGACAGACCTGGCCTCTGAAACATTGGGAACCCAAGTAGGGGGCACAATGGAATCCTGCTTACTAGGAATTCCGGACTTGGGGCTTTCCCCTACTCAAAACAAGCTACTCCAGTATATGTACTTAGCCACCAAAACACACATTGCAAAGCAATGGAAATCAGACACACTGGAACTACATGCAATAAGGAGCAAAATAAATTATATAGCAGTGAACGAACACATGACACATATATTAATAGATGCAGTCCAGAAATACAGGGACATTTGGGATCCATGGCTAGTTAATAGGGGATGAACAGGGGGAACAATGAAAGAAAGAAATGAGGGGGATACAATAAAAGAAAAAAAGAAAAAAAGAGAGAGAGAGGAGGAGGAGGAGGCGGTGGAGGAGTCGGGAGGACCGGCGGGGAGCCAAAGCGCAAAGAGGAGATAAGGTAAAAAGCTAACAAAAAGAAAGAGAATTTGTTTTTCCACCAAACTGGACACTTCAAAGGACCAGACTGTACTTGTTATCTAAGGTGAAAAGGTAAACTAAAAAGGGGATGGATAAGGCCAAGGAAAGATAAAGATGAATCTCAGACTTCAAAAGGTATAATGTCAATATAATAGGAGTACTCAGAGAAGATTATAAAGGAAAAATACAGCCCTAGTAGAGAGTATTAGGCTCAAAAGTGATTAGGAGGACTACATACCCCAAAATACAGGCTATGTTACTTATTGTTATTTGTTTAGTTATTTAAAGCTAGGTGCTTTAGCTCAAAGGGTTAGTGTTAGTACGTATCAAGGAAGAAAGGGTGAGGAGAGGTCTCATGTGAAACGGCCTGCACGGTCCGGGGAATGAAACACCAAATAAAATGTAGGCCTTGCAAACCTAGCCTGCGAGCTAAGGACTACTGAGACAGTTATTGAATAGACTTTAAGGAGAAATCCATAAATGTTTAATGTTTAGAAAATGGAAAAGGATGCTGGAGAGGTCTCTTAATTCACTAAGTTAGAGTATGCATCTATACAAGCTGTGAAATAGAATGATATTGCCTGATCTGCGAGTCATGGCATACTGATTTACTGTGGAACTTTTTTCAAAAGTGACCAACAAAAAAAAAGAATGGTTAAAAAAAAAGATTGAATATTTAGTGACTTTTCCTGTTGAATTCTGAGGCTTGTAATACACTAAAATATAAAACCTATAGAAGTGTAGAAATATCAAGACTACAACCTACAGAATTCAATGAAGGACAACTCACATTCTTTTTCTTAAGATTTAACATCATATCCTGACATTTTATATAAATATATATTATAAATACAGATGTTTAAAATTAAAGGACAGATATTAATTAAACAGAGTCCAAATCTTATCAGATAAGATTATTTGCTTGCTGCGAGTAAAATCCTGGAATTATTATTTTTTATTATTATGCTGTCAAACTATTTTTTGGTTCTGTGATTCTCCTTTGAGTTTTCTTGATATTACATTTTAAAAGACTCCGTAGAGTGAAAAATGTATTTCCCAGAAGGCAGTGATACTTTAATATGTTCTTTTGTACAAGCCATTTCGTTCCTGAGTACCACCAAGAAGTCATCATTAAAATGAGCGGCTCTCCTGTTGTGAACATTTTATCCCCTATGAAGAATATTATCAAACAATACAATGGCTAAACTTGTGTTTTATAATTATCTAAAAAATAAATTTGAAATAGAAAATTTGAATATTACAATTATTTTATTCCCAATTAATGTTGTGGTACCCATGAGAATTGTCTCTGTTATCTAAATATGTTTGTATTGAATTAACTTTACTACAATAAGTATATTTTTTACCTTATTCTGCTTAAGTAACTACCTGTGTGGGCACCCCGTCCTACAACAGCAGAGCGCCCATAACAGTGAGCTGACAATTGCTCGCTGTAGAAATGCGGTCAGCAAATACGCACAGCTAAAAGCATGTAAGCTTGAACTATCTAGGTATCCTAATGTCCTCAACCCCCAACCCTAAGCCCCTAACCCTTAGACCTCTAAGCCTAACCCTAACCCTTAGACCCCTGAGCCTAACCCTAACTCTTAGACTTGTAAGCCTAACTCTAACCCTTAGACCCCTAAGCCTAATCCTAACCCTTAGACCCCTAAGCCTAACCCTAAAACCCCTAAGTCTACAACTCTTAAGCCTAACACCCCTACACTCACCTTTAGCTCAGTCCACAGCTCGCAGTTGTCGAGGCAAGCATGTGTTGGCGCTTTTTTGTGATGTCACGCGATTGTTCTGCGCATTGAGGACGGGAAACCCCCTCTGTGTTTTTAGACTCACTTGCTAGACTTTTTTTCAATACTAGAATTCTAATTTGATATCTGATACAGCAGGGATGCTACTGATCTCTTTCTTGTGTGATTATTCCATATGTAGAGGGGATCGTTACTGCATTAAAAGAGAATAAGGCAGCAGAGACCAGCTTCTCTTTGATGCAGACTTGACTATAACCCTTCAATGGTTAATAGATAAATATACAGGCCTAGAGATTTCTGTTCTAGAAGAATATTTACATAGAATCCACTGACTAGACATTGAGTATGCTATGGTGGGGAGAAAGAAGATTGAAAATTCAAGTGAGCACTACCCGGAATCCTTTGCTGCAGTGGAACTCTGCTACTTGAGAAATTCTATGTGTCTTCTTGCCTGCTTGAGACATTTTAGTGTACACAGAATCTTGTTTTCTTTTCTTACTTCATAGAATACAGAAACCTTGAATTAGAAACTGTGGTCTCTGAAACATGAACAGATGTTTCATTTAAAAAAAAAAACACAAATTTAGTGAACTGAAAAAAATACATTCGTAACTAGAGCAAGCGTACCTAAATTGTATTGTTGTAATGCGGTTTCCACATTTTTACATATATAGATGTATTTAATTGACTCAAGCCTGCAAGTACAGGTTCACAGCCCCAACACTCAAACCATGAACCTGTACTTAGCATTTCAGGACGTGTTCATGATCAATTAAATAAGCTTGTAAGTTACATTTTAGACACAGCCAATAGTAAATGAGACAGACATCATGAAGTCAGTAAAACATGGAGTTTAAACTACAATTAATTAATGTTTAGAAGTCTGATTTGCAAACAAACTCTCAATCCAGAAATGTTGAAATCAATAAAGCAACTGTTCTAGTCCATGTGGGTTCCATGATATGTATAAACTCCTTGATTCCCAGGATCAATATAACATGGAAATAAAACATAAAAAAATGTTTATGCAGATTTGCGATCTTGAGACTGTTGTGCAATTAATTCCAACGCCTTTCATTGCTTTCCCAGCATTGTTAAGTATAGGTGTGTTTATTTGCTTTTACAGTGTTATGAACAGGTGTTTAACCCACTTGTGGGTCCTATCTAGTACTTGTATAATTTTTTGATAAATTTGCCACTTACAGGTTTGAAGGCAATTAGGGGCTTGTTGAATTGTTGTAATTGAATATAGATTCTGCGTATTTAGCACTGGTAACATTTACGGGCTTGAAACATCAAAGGAGGAGATAGGACGGAGTTACGTTTTTGACAACCGCAATGATTTTGAGCCTGTAACTCACAAATGGAATGCAAGTAGCCAATTGAATATCAGTAACATTTATGGGCTCCATTACAGGCTTATGTAATTGCGATTTGGACATTTGAATAGGGGCCTTTGTCTGTAATGCCTCTGTTCAAGTAATTCCCAACATCATTATCAGTTTTAAGTCATCCTCCAGAACCATTGATACCATATATATCTATAACAAAATAATATTAACAATCAAATTAAAGCAGTTTTCCCTATAATACATAGTGAAACACATTTAAAATATTAAAAGGAAAATATATCAAAATATACAAGCCAGACAAATGTAATATGATACCAAATACTAAAATAAATTCACCATCATTCATTTATTCAAAGACATTACTTTTACTACAGATTTTCTTGAAGTTACTTGATATTTGAAGTCTTTCTCATGTTACCCTCTCAAGATCTTCCTATCTTTGTCTTGGAGACTGATCATTTAAAATTACCCTCTGGGATTCAAAAATTGACCGAATTACAAGTTTTGATGTACGTTTTTTTTCAGCCTATAACAAATATTATTCTCTAAAGCTAAAATACAGCAAAGATCCAGAGGGGATTTTAAGAAAAAGTGATTGACAGTCAAGTGATAAACATCAATTTAATGCTGTTGCAAAAAAATGCAATTACAGTATTAGTAACATTACATTGATAAAGTACTTATATCTACACAAGGTTATACAATTATAACATATTTTGGTCCTGTGTGTTGTTGGAAAGGGACATACACAGAAATAAAATTGCTGGAGCACTGGACGCCTGTCATGACCTAATATGTTCTATACTGACTACCAATGGCCTTTCAAAAGGTACATTTTTTAATGTAATTTTACAAGTTTTTAGTATGACCTAAAGTAATAGAAACATAGAGCCCTATTAAATTGCGATTCGGCCAATTGAATTGGGCTTTATTTAAGCACATAGCATATTTTTTTCAGAAGTTTTTACCGTAGTTAGTGAAGACCTTACTTTTGGATAGAAGATCACTAACTAACAACTGCTAAAAAACTGCTAAAAAAAATATGCTCCGTGCCTAAATAAAGCCCAATTCAATTGGCAGAATCGCAATTTAATAAGCCTGAAAATATCATTGCAAACTCATAGAGAAAATCAATTATGTAAATATTTCTGGAATTGTACTTCAAATGTGAGACCTTTTCCTCTATCCAGACTTTGGCAAATTTAGACTACAAAATATAGAAAATTAATCTGTCACTTTACATCTGTAAATTTTAACATGTGCATAATTACACCATCCTAATTAAAATATCTCTAATATTTAGCATGTAAAATATATTAAAATTTCATAAAGATAATCACAGTAGAATTGTTTTCTGACAACGTTAATACCATAAAGAATAAAGCTGGGTTTTGTACAAAAAGCCAAATCAATCATTTATCTGAAGTCAAGTTTCTAAAGATAGGACTATTAATAGCATTGCATGACGGATTGTGTTGTCAATGCCTGTTTCAATTCTGAAGTTGACATTACAAATGGGACACATTAACGTTCTAAGATATACATTTTTCTCTACTGTCAGTGATTAAACAATATAAAGAAAACAAAATCATGTTGTGGTATACAGGTTTATGCTTTTTTCTTCTAAAGAATGTTCTTTTAGAGCTAAAATTAACTATACCAGGTGCAAAATGTATACCATGGTGGCAATTGGCCAAAAGTGCAGCTATCATGGAATCCAGTTGGAAACTTTATTTTTGATGTGACAGTTGAGAGAAACCATTTGGAACCACCGCTTATTGGGTTTGACAAGCCCATCAATCGACCAAGAATAATTATGTAAATGAATCTAGTGTCAGCAAGAAACATTTTGGCATGGTACTATTGAGAAACCCAATGACCATATCTGCACGTCCTAAAAAAGCAAATGTGGGTTATTAAAGAAAAATAGAAAACAATTCTAATATGCTTAATGAAATAGTAAAAAAAGCAATATATACAGAAAGACAGATATAATCAATGACGTCTATGATATTGTATAGTCTTCTCATAATGAAATATAATAAATTGATTTTTTTATCTTTAGGCCGAGACGAAAGATATTCATTTAGAAGTCCTACTTATCGTAAGTAAGATATCACTTACCATGAATTTTATTTTGTTCATTGTGATTTTGGTTTTCTTACTCAGTATCCTGTTTAATTGGAATACATGGTAGTTTATTTGTAATACATTGTTATGTTTGTTTTTTGCCACGTCCATTTCTTTTTTTTTGATTGATGGATCTTACTTATTTAAAAAAAACTATAAGTTTAAAAGACAGCTATAGATCCATTTTGTTTCTCTATGGTCATTTGAATAATTGTGCTTCTCAATGGGTAAAATATTTTTAGAAATACCAAAACTTTATTTTTAACGTGCAATTATTCTTTACTGTGTGGTTCAATTTCCTTTGCAGTAAATGTTATGCATTTAAAAGTAAAGCTTTTATGTTTATTGGGCACATACTATCAAAAGCAATATATAGTTTAAAATAAGCAAAAGTTTATATTTTTTCTTACATTTCAAATTGTCTGTTTACTCCTCAGCAGAGCTACTCTTTTCTTCGTCACAGAGCCTTGTTGAGGTTCCTGGCCAGCTCTATCTCAGGGCTGCACCATCTTGGAGCTTGGGAGTAGGCTGAGCTATTATGTCATAGACCCTATAAAGAGGTAACAGCTGTATTGTAACATGTTCACCTGGGTATGGTGGGTGGAGTGATGACATACTGTATCATGACAGTATACACTGATGATTGGTCAGGTGCAAGTGATTTCAATGCCTCGTCTGAACAGGTGTGGTTGGCCGAGTGGCACAGTGTGAGGGAAGTGCTCTCAAAAAGTTCTTAGAGTTACCCCATAGCAGAGGAGGCCTGAATCTCAAAGGAACCTTTCATGCCAAAGTCGGCATGATAAAAGACAACCATTATAGGGATTTAACAGAAGCTCTTATTGGTTCTCTCGAGGGCTCATGTTCTTACTTTGATTATGTTGCTTGAGTACTGCAAAAATGTATATGTTCAGTTCTTTTTGAGTGAATCTTAAAAGGACAGTCTTTAAAAATATGTTCAATAAATTTGCTTAGCACTACTAGCCGTTGGGGGAAAAATGTTAAAAAACGTTCAGACATATAAGGTTGAAAAAACACATTTAAATATAAAAAGAAGATGGAGTCATATAAATTACATCTGCAAGAAGAACCCTGAAGCAGGATCACACATATAAATGTAATGAAGCCTACAAAAGGCCTTTCAGAATAGATGAAGTCACAGCAACTATGTCTGCATTAATGAAAGGGACACTGTCAGCCCAGCATCAAGTTTTATCTTAAAGGACCACTGTACTTCAAGAAAAATGCAATGAAAAGTATGTAATAAACTATTAATAATAGCAGCTGTATACATCATAAACATATTTTTGAGAACGTTTGTTATATAACATCCTGAAAGTTGATCATCAATGTGTCTACGTAGCTATCAAGGGAGAGGTGATGGAAGATGGAACAAAAAGATTAGAGACTTTATTATATAACAAAAGAAGATTTAAATTGACACCACACCCCTTCCCCCGTACAAGACCAGAAATAGAAAGTTGCTTCACTAGATGCAACCACAAATCCACAAAAATGTAAATTCTGCTCTTAAACACACAATTTCTATTAAGTGTCAGAGATCCCTACAAGATCCCCCAGAGGCATCAAAATCCTCTCTATGTGTCTTTTCTCTTATTAAAACACAGATATCACCAGATAATAGAGCCACACCTGCAGCCCTAACTACGTACAGAACTGTCTTTCATAACGCTTTCCATCTTCCAGATATTGGAAGCAGAGTTGGAGTACCAGATCAAAGCACCTGTCACCCCTACTATACCTGATATTTATTCCTTCAGACACATTCTTATTGCTTTCCTGTGCTTTCCTGTCCCTTTATCCTTTTCTCACTATTTGCCACTCACTTCTTTGATAACCTAGCTTGTTTCCTCACATCTCTTCTCCCAATGCCACATGGATGCAGAGCTTCCACAATCACAACAGACCATTGCCAACCCTCAAATAATCCCCTTCTTTCCCTCACTCATTCTGCCTCTCTTTGCTCTGTATAATTGCATCTGACTGAAACTGACACCACATCCTTTCCACCACAAGTTGAAATTTGAGGGCTTTGTTAGATAACTGGATCTGACTGAAATTGACACAACATCCTTTCCTCCTCACAGGCCCGGAGGCACGCTACTTGAATCGGGAAATACAACCATTACTCCCCAGAAATGTTAATCCCTGTCTAAAACACACAGTATTCACCAACTTTATCATGGATACCTGCACCAGTAGAGGCATTATATATTTGGTTCTAATTAAAATCTATTTTGATTAACTTTTACCCTGCTTAATTATTCTTAGTGAGACTCAAAGTTTTCAAACATATATTTTTTCACATTGGTCTCTTAAAGATCAACTGTCTATAACTTCTGATATTTTTCTCTAAAGTACATTATTGCTGAGATATACCGCACTGCTTGTGAGGCTAATGTAAAGATCAATATGTTAACTTGCCTTTTGGAATGTTTGTCAAGAGTGGGTGGAGGGTATCTAACTGCATGATAACATTAGGGGACATTGTCTTGGCCTCTACAGAAACAGACTAGCAGACTATGGTCTCCATTCTATTGCTCCCTTAGAAACTCTTGGAAGGCTGATCGAAGTACCACAGTTATTTTATGGTTACTGGAAAACAAAAGCCCGTAAAACTTACTGACTCGCACCCAGGAGGGTTTGGCCGATGCTCTCTAGTCCTAACGTGCTTGCAGGCTGCTCACAGGAGACTCTGAATCTCAGTAATCTCCATAGCAATGCTGCAAAATGGTACCCACAAACGTGAACACCCGTTACTAGCCATAACGTCCTCCCATATCCCTATCTATGGCAAGGAAGGGGTTAAATAATAATATAAACTAAAGCAGAGTGGTTTATGACCCTTCTACCAAAGTCCCACTACCTCTATGAGCCAGAATATCACCCGGGCTTCCCCCTTCATACCTGCTACCTACTTTGAGCCTGGGAATCCGCCCAGATTCTTCCTTCATACCCACCACCTTCTATAAGGCCGGGGATAACCCGCTAGCCCCTAGGAGTCAGTGGATCCCCAACTAAAGTATAACCATATGGTTCCTCCTAAACCTCCATGGCACTAAATATCAACCAAAAGTATAAATATGAGGACTCCCATGGAGCAATATGGCACGTAATATTAACCCCTAAACCATGGAGGCCACAACAGAACCCCATGTCAACTAACCTTAACCTTACATTGGGTTTAGATTTACTATATGTTTTATTTGTAGAGCAGGTAGGTTTAGGTGGAGGCCCATTTCCATGGGCTGAAGATGGGAACCGACAGCTTTAATCAAGACAGAAGAGCACCAATTATTTTGTCAACATAAAGTACCTGCTTATCCAGGGACAAAGACTGAGGATGAGGGCTTTGATGATCGTATCTGAAGGGCGTCAAATGAAAGGTAATGTAGTTTTTGCACCAGTCCAGGTGTAAATCTATTTTATTTTTTGCAGTATTTCTTTTTAATTTGTGTATGTAATGTTAGGATCCATGGAATTCCAAAATGGACCCCTTTGGTGGCAAGAAGGTTGTCATGGGGTCTGAAGACCCCCATAGAAAAGAGGTTAAGTTTAGGTGCCATGGGGGTCCATAACAACCACCATGGTTATACTTTATATGGGGAATCTCCCTGGCTCATAGAGGATAGGCTTGTATAAGATAGAGGGAAGGATGGGGAAATCTGGTGGGATCCCTAGGTTCATAGTGAGTAGCAGATACTGAGGGCAGATCCCGGTTATTCCCTGGCTCATGGGATAGCGGTATTAACCCCTTTATTGTGTCAGATTTGAGCAATCAATTCTCAAACCCATCACAGTATAGGTGGTAGCTTGTTATAGCAAATAATTTGAAGCATCCACACTTCTTGTATGCATTTTTTGTGCCTTTACTGGTGGTTGGAAGTACCCTAGGCCTTTTTTAAAAATATTTTTGGCACTTGGAAAGACTTCTGAGTAAACCTCAATGAGATAGGATACTGTTAAGGGAGGCATATGATAGGGATTTGTATAATAGTTATGTACAGGCACATAAGGATATTATTAATTGAGCACTCGTTTCGCGAGGTTAGATTTGGGTGTGTGATGTGATAGCTCGGTAGGGAGTTATGGGAGCAATGGAATGGAGGACTATGATATTAATTAGCGCATCAAAGCAGATAAGTATTATTCAAGAGCTGTTCATGCTATATTAATGCAGCTCAATCAATTCTAATAATGCTATTTAAGGAATGGTTCACTTTAAGGAAAAAAGGGCTAATATAATATATAGCCAGTTTGTCATACTCTTTCAGAATACATTAAAAAAGTTGGGTTTACAGAGTTCCTTTAATTATCAACTCAAGTCTCACTCTCTCATTATAGTCCATGCACAAATTTCCTACAGATACTTATGCGGCATTTATTCTTGAATGTGTAACATACCATGTTATCAGATGTTTCTGATTTTTCAGAAACAAAGATCTTGAAGGAGACTTGATTATCATAAGAGATGCAGTTTTCTATATTTTTAACTTATATTTAAAGAAGACAATGGTGCACATCCTAGAGCATCCTATCCTGTAAAACAACATCAGCTGATTATCATCAAAGAATATAGTACAACCAAAAAGTCACCCGTGTAGAAAGAAGAATTCAGTCAATTTCAGTACTTGGTGGTGAGAGTTATAATGGTACATGATAAAGTCTTCACAAGGAAAATTAAAGGGAAGTATGATAGAGGGGGAAAAGAGAATAAGGACGGCAGAGAGGGGGTGTGGATGAGAATTATAGTCAAGGAAATATCAACAGATATGGAATAAAGTAGAGGATAAACGATAAGTAAATATTTGGTGAAAAACTAGGGGAGTACTTAGCAAAATCAGTCTTATCTAGAAGTAGAAACTTACATAAAGCATTTATGCTTTAACTTATGTTAAATATTCAAATAGAACTTCACATGGTGTGGAAGAGCATGATGGAGAAGTAAGGAGAAGGGATTCTCTATATAAATGGAGTATTTTTAGTATTTTCAGTACCATTAAACTTTGCCACCTATCCATTTTTACAAAGCAAATGAAATGCATATATAAATGCCTCTCTCTCACATTATATATATATATATATATATATATATATTGTGATCAGGATGGCCGCATATAGCGGTGGTTTCTGGAATGAAGGGCTGACTCCGACTTCAAATGCAGCAAATTGGTTTATTTGCAAAATGGAAATTAACAGTTGAAGCAGTAGCTCTGCTTAAAATAACGAAACATAAATAACTTTGTCTCTGCGAGGGGGAGAATGCCTCCTTGTGGCCAGGTATATACAAACAGTCCTTTAACTTGGGAACTGCCCCCCTGGTGGCCAGCTTGTCAACAGTCTTTTAAGCTTGGGAGACTGGTGAGAGTGTCACCTAGTGGCCAGGAAACAACAGTCTCTTATCTTGTTAAAAATGCCAGCTTGTGGCTAGGAAACACACAGTCTCTTACTTGGTTGAAAATGCCAGCTTGTGGCTAGGAAACAAATAGTCCCTTTGACTCGTGATAGTGCCACCTTGTGGCCAGGAAATAAACAGTCTCTTTACAGGTGAGGGTCCCAGCGAGAATAGGTCGCCCTCTTCAGCAACCTCTGGGACCCCGCTCCACTCTGGGTCACAGCTCCTCTCGGGGACACAGTGCTCCTCTCTCGGACACAGTGCTCCTCTCTCGGACACAGCGCTCCTCTCTCGGACACAGCGCTCCTCTCTCGGACACAGCGCTCCACTCTCGGACACAGCGCTCCACTCTCGGACACAGCGCTCCTCTCTCGGACTCAGCGCTCCTCTCTCGGACTCAGCGCTCCTGTCTCGGACTCAGTGCTCCTCTCTCGGACTCAGTGCTCCTCTCTCGGACACAGCGCTCCTCTCTGGGACACAGCGCTCCTCTCTGGGACACAGCGCTCCTCTCTGGGACACAGCTCTCTTCTCTGGGACACAGCGCTCCTCTCTGGGACACAGCGCTCCTCTCTTGGACACAGCGCTCCTCTCTGGGACACAGCGCTCCTCTCTCGGACACAGCGCTCTTCTCTGGGACACGGTTGCGGGTGAAGCATAGGGCCCGCCCGTCTCTCCCGTATGCTTCACCCCAGGGACCCTTGCATACACAAACTCACTTGTATTCACTTCTCTTTATCTTCACTACTTCCCTGGGGCATAATACTTCAGCACCAACCGTGCCTAGGCCTTTAAGGCAAAACTCTGCCTGGGATTCTTCACTAATCCCCTTCACTTATGTGGCTTACGAGAATGCAGATAAACACCCTGCAGGCACAGGCTCAGAAATGAACTGAGCAAAGGAGAGGAGACTTATGAAGGCTAAAGAAGGGGCGTCCCATGGGAAGAGGTGGAGCGAGAAAGGGCCCCTCCAACAAACCCAGGTATTAATCTAAAAAAATATCACATACAGGGAGTGCAGAATTATTAGGCAAATGAGTATTTTGACCACATCATCCTCTTTATGCATGTCGTCTTACTCCAAGCTGTATAGGCTTGAAAGCCTACTACCAATTAAGCATATTAGGTGATGTGCATCTCTGTAATGAGAAGGGGTGTGGTCTAATTACATCAACACCCTACATCAGGTGTGCATAATTATTAGGCAACTTCCTTTCCTTTGGCAAAATGGGTCAAAAGAAGGACTTGACAGGCTCAGAAAAGTCAAAAATAGTGAGATATCTTGCAGAGGGATGCAGCACTGTTAAAATTGCAAAGCTTCTGAAGCGTGATCATCGAACAATCAAGCGTTTCATTCAAAATAGTCAACAGGGTCGCAAGAAGCGTGTGGAAAAACCAAGGCGCAAAATAACTGCCCATGAACTGAGAAAAGTCAAGTGTGCAGCTGTCACGATGCCACTTGCCACCAGTTTGGCCATATTTCAGAGCTGCAACATCACTGGAGTGCCCAAAAGCACAAGGTGTGCAATACTCAGAGACATGGCCAAGGTAAGAAAGGCTGAAAGACGACCACCACTGAACAAGACACACAAGCTGAAACGTCAAGACTGGGCCAAGAAATATCTCAAGACTGATTTTTCTAAGGTTTTATGGACTGATGAAATGAGAGTGAGTCTTGATGGGCCAGATGGATGGGCCCGTGGCTGGATTGGTAAAGGGCAGAGAGCTCCAGTCCGACTCAGACGCCAGCAAGGTGGAGGGGGAGTACTGGTTTGGGCTGGTATAATCAAAGATGAGCTTGTGGGGCCTTTTCGGGTTGAGGATGGAGTCAAGCTCAACTCCCAGTCCTACTGCCAGTTCCTGGAAGACACCTTCTTCAAGCAGTGGTACAGGAAGAAGTCTGCATCCTTCAAGAAAAACATGATTTCCATGCAGGACAATGCTCCATCACACGCGTCCAAGTACTCCACAGCGTGGCTGGCAAGAAAGGGTATAAAAGAAGAAAATCTAATGACAGGGCCTCCTTGTTCACCTGATCTGAACCCCATTGAGAACCTGTGGTCCATCATCAAATGTGAGATTTACAAGTAGGGAAAACAGTACACCTCTCTGAACAGTGTCTGGGAGGCTGTGGTTGCTGCTGCACGCAATGTTGATGGTGAACAGATCAAAACACTGACAGAATCCATGGATGGCAGGCTTTTGAGTGTCCTTGCAAAGAAAGGTGGCTATATTGGTCACTGATTTGTTTTTGTTTTGTTTTTGAATGTCAGAAATGTATATTTGTGAATGTTGAGATGTTATATTGGTTTCACTGGTAAAAATAAATAATTGAAATGGGTATATATTTGTTTTTTGTTAAGTTGCCTAATAATTATGCACAGTAATAGTCACCTGCACACACAGATATCCCCCTAAAATAGCTAAAACTAAAAACAAACTAAAAACTACTTCAAAAAATATTCAGCTTTGATATTAATTAGTTTTTTGGGTTCATTGAGAACATGGTTGTTGTTCAATAATAAAATTAATCCTCAAAAATACAACTTGTCTAATAATTCTGCACTCCAGTTGAAACACGCAGGACTTAGCTGCAATGACTTAGCAACAGACGCAAAATTACGGCCGGTATGACTCAGGACCAGAAGCGCGTATATAAACTGCGGGGCTCGCAAAAATACGACTTTAACGGCCAAATCACTGAACAGTAAAAAGCTGAAAAGTCAACAATTGCCATTTTTTCCCGATCAAAAAAAAAATGGTGGACTAAAAAACGCAAAAGGATGAAAACGAGGCTGAAACTCGCCATAAAGAGCCCCAAACACGTAACACTTGAGGAAAACCAGTAACACTTCCTCCACAACAGTAATATTTACACCAACGCAGTAACATTTCACCAAAAGCAGTAACAATTAACCAAAGCCAGTAACACTCATGACGAGGGGGGATAGGCTCGCGATGAGAGCCTAATGCGATCATCGAGGGCCCTGTAAAGTACACGGGGAGAGAGGCTTGCAATGAGCGCCAAAGGCAGGGGTTCGTGATGAGCGCCAAAGGTGCTCAGCGGGCCCTTAGCCTCGCATTGTGAAGCAAACAGCATTGCCAGGCTTACAATTTTACTCCAGTCATTTCTGACAGGCAAGTCGCTACCTACGATTGATACATTTATCTAGTATAATTTTAGAGTAAGAATATTAAAAAATACTTTAGCCTGAACTGTAGGCTGCTTTATTTTTTTCCACAACAATTCATATGTGATATAGCCCAAAATGTCCTGCGAGTTTTATTTTATGATGTTTATAAGACCCATTTTAGCCAGAAATTATTTTTACTTTAAACAAATGAATAAAACATAAATGTATGTTATTGTAATTATGGGTACATTTAGTCATTATAAAATAATTATTTTCCTGCTAAAAAACATATAATTTAGTTCACTGTTTTGAACTGGAAAAAGTAAACAAAGATAACTTATGATTTATATGCACATTAATTATAGAAACTACATTAACCTTTTGCAGTTATTTCAACTTCCATAATGTTAATTGTTTTTCAACTTGACATTTCAGACCTGCAAACGGCAGCAGACTTATATTTTTCCTGGTAGACTTGTCATTTTGGCTTTTTTCAGATTTTAAATTTAAAATGAGTTTGTTAAATGGACACTGAAGTTCAATTTTGCTATTATGCATTCAAAATAGTGTGTTTGAAACATTACAAAAGTTTTGTATGAAAAAAGAGCATTGCAATGTTTATATTTTTAAAGAACCACTGTACAATAAAAATCATGTATCTAAAAACTTTCAATCTATGAGCATAATTAAGCAGAAAAAGTAAAGCTATTTTTTAAATAGAAAAATATAATAATTGCGATGCCTCTGATACATAGGTGGAAGTTGTGTGTGAGAGAAGGTTGTTTACATTGCATCCGTTGTTGCAACTTCCTGTTTTTGGGCCTGTGAGGAGGAATGGGTATATGTTGTCAATGTCAATATTATCCAGTTATCTAGCAAAGGCTCTCTATTCCCGTATTCAAAACCTCCACCAATAGCTAAAAAACTCACCCTCGTGATCCACTTCTCACTAAGTGAAATAACAAACACAAAATGGATTCCTTTATTCATAAATAGAGTGTTAAAAAATCAATATTTCCCCCAAAAAATGTTTTATGTCCATGGCTTACAGGCTGCTAAAAAGTAAATACGCCGCTCACATGTTTATAAATATTTTATTATACCTTTTCATGTGACAACACGTAAGAAATATCACTCTGCTACAATGTAAAGTAGTAAGTGTACAGCCTGTATAACAGTGTAAATTTGCTGTCCCCTCAAAATAACTCAACACACAGCCACTAATGTCTAAACCGTTGGCAACAAAAGTGAGTACACCCCATAAGAGGAAATGTCCAAATTGGACCAGAGCTTCACAGGTTGCCACTGGAGTCCTCTTCCACTCCTCCATGATGACATTACGGAGCTGGTAGATGTTAGAGACCTTGCACTCCCCCACCTTCCATTTGAGGATGCCCCACAGTGGCTCAATAGGGTTTAGGTCTGGTGACATGCTTGGCCAGTCCATCACCTTTACCTTCAGTTTCTTTAGCAAGGCAGTGGTCGTATTGGAGGTGTGTTTGGGGTCGTTATCATGTTGGAATACTGCCCTGCGGCCCAGTCTCCAAAAGGAGGGGATCATGCTCTGCATCAGTATGTCACAGTACATGTTGGGATTCATGGTTCCCTCAGTGAACTGTAGCTCCCCAGTGCCGGCAGCACTCATGCAGGCCCAGACTATGACACTCCCACCAACAAAAGTATACATCTATACTGAGGAAAGGTAGTTGAAATAATCCCTAAATGACAGATACATGGATAAGGCACAAAGAACACAAAAACACTGATATGAGATGAAACCCTCAGTTTGAACGTAAACAGCGATGCAGAGATGTGGAGGCAGCATCTGACATCATAAGGTAATATAGACATATGTGTATATATGTTTGATCTGGGTAAACTATTTTTCTTATGGAAAGCCAATGAAAAGAGCTCATAATCTTCATAAAGTTTTGCCTTTTTTTATGTTAAAGGGACATATTCATAATTAGGATTTTTTTTTTTCACTAAAGTTAGTTTTACCAAGTGACGTTACTTTAGTTGTGTAAGGGATTACAATGTTTACAAATTACTTTCCATTTTTAATTATATTATGATATATTTTAGGTCTGATTTTACTGTAGTGCCTCTATTAGATGAACTGTACAGAAGGATGTTGGCATCAGTGATGTCACAGGTGATGCAATGCAATGACATCACAAATATCAAAGCTGTGATATTATGTGTTGCCATCTGTGGTGTCATGGCTCATTTTGACAAGACATGTCATATCTGATTACATGAAACAAAAAAGACATCATAAAATCTGTGAGTAGTAAGATTGAGAGGCTTTTGATTTACCATAGTTTTGTCAATAAATGTATATAGTAGATTTGACATTTGTGGATTATAAATTAATTGAGTAATGTTTGGAAAATACCTCAGTTTAATCCAGCAATTTAGAATACACTGGTAATTGATTCAGATTAGAGGTAGTGAAGACATGCAGGAGTATTAGCCGCAAAATAGGAAAAGAGCCCCTTTGTAGATGCGACCTTAGTACATCTAAGCATGGAGACATTTTTGGTTATAAATAAGTTTCTAATAGGGGTGGCTCTGTCGACTGTAAGGATGCTGCTCTTATTCCTTGGGGCTTTTTGTATTAGTTAAAAATAGAAACTAGAGGGGAGGGGGTAGACAAAAATACAGAAGTGATGGAGGTGGGGACAGCAAAATAGAAAAAAAAAACAGAGCGGGGTCAAAAAATAGAAGAGCAGGTAAGAGAATGTAACTGGGTGAGGCAGAATGGGGTAGAAGGAAAGAAAGAAAGAAAGATTGTGTATACATTTAAAATATAATGGAGGACGCTAGAAAAGAGATTACAAAAAGAAAATAATTTAAAAAAAAGAATGAAGTGCAGCAGAAACAATATAATAATAAGTGCAAGTAAAATGAAGGTACTGTAAAAGGCAAAATATTTAATGCAAAATAAAGAAAACAAAATATTTTGTTGGCATAAATTAATTGTATGCAACTAGAAACACTGAAACACAATATTATTATTTATTTCATCCATATAAAGTTCATCTTCTAAATGTTCTTAAATCTTTGTCGCAAAGGAACAGCTTGCTTTGAGTTAAAACTTTCCCAATAACTAGGGTCCTCTGGTGCCATTGGAACTGCAGAAGCCATCAGATCTTCAAAAGAGAGCACTGTGAACATGGTTCCTGGTTGATTTATATTCTGTAAATTACACACACAAAAACATGTTTCTTGTGTTAGATGATGATTGTATTAAAATTACAAGACAATAAAATCAGAGGTGCTCATCAGATGTTTCTTGTGTTAGATGATGATTGTATTAAAATTACAAGACAATAAAATCAGAGGTGCTCATCAGAGAATGAACCAACCTTAATAGGTTAGTTCTATAGCCATGATAAACTACTCTGAGCCTTTATAGGCTGAAACGCGTCTGGAGGTTTGCTGTTTCTCCTGTTCAGGGTAGGATTGCCTGGTATTTTGGGGCTGGGTCACTCTTTTGAGTGGGACCAGACTGATATACTACAGGATAATTTTCCCTGTGAAGGGCACAAGTGAGCTAAAAGAGGTTGCTCTCAGAGTAGCTCATCATGGCTATAGAACTGACCTATTAAGGTTAATTCGTTCTCTGATGAGCACCTCTGACTTTGTTATGTTGTATATGCAAATTACCTTTAGGGTTTAGTCTCCCTAAAGGTAATAGGGGACTCCAGACGTGGACCCCTTGCTCACTGTGCCTTAAGGAGTTCAGCTGAACCTCACTGACGAGGCCCATAAAGGCTGAAACACGTCTGGGGTATGCTGTTTCTCCTGTTCAGGGTAGAATTGCATGGTATTTCGGGGCTGGGTCACTGTTTTGAGTGGGAACAGACTGATATACTACAGGATATTTCTCCCTGTGAAGGGCACAAGTGAGCTAAAAGAGGTTGTTCTCAGAGTAGCTCATCATGGCTATAGAACTAACCTATTAAGGTTAATTCGTTCTCTGATGAGCACCTCTGACTTTGTTATGTTGTATATGCAAATTACCTTTAGGGATTAGTCTCCCTAAGGGTAATAGGGGACTCCAGACGTGGACCCCTTGCTCACTGTGCCTTAAGGAGTTCAGCTGAACCTCACTGACGAGGCCCATAAAGGCTGAAACACGTCTGGGGTATGCTGTTTCTCCTGTTCAGGGTAGAATTGCCTGGTATTTCGGGGCTGGGTCACTCTTTTGAGTGGGACCAGACTGATATACTACAGGATATTTCTCCCTGTGAAGGGCACAAGTGAGCTAAAAGAGGTTGCTCTCAGAGTAGCTTATCATGGCTATAGAACTGACCTATTAAGGTTAATTCGTTCTCTGATGAGCACCTCTGACTTTGTTATGTTGTATATGCAAATTACCTTTAGGGTTTAGTCTCCTTAAAGGTAATAGGGGACTCCAGACGTGGACCCCTTGCTCACTGTGTCTTAGGGAGTTCAGCTGCACCTCACTGACGAGGCCCAATAAAGGCTGAAATGCGTCTGGGGTTTGCTGTTTCTCCTGTTCAGGGTAGAATTGCCTGGTATTTCGGGACTGGGTCACTCTTTTGAGTGGGACCAGACTGATGTACTGCAGGATATTTCTCCCTGTGAAGGGCACAAGTGAGCTAAAACAGGTGCTCTCAGAGTGTCTTATCATGGCTATAGAACTGACCTATTAAGGTTAATTTGTTCTCTGATGAGCACCTCTGACTTTGTTATGTTGTATTAAAATTAGATAAGAAAATTTGCTGTTAAAACATTGATCATTATCTTTATCTTTGCAGAAATTGGATAGGTAGGAAGAAAACACAATCTATTAGTGGTAACATGTCTAAACTATACTCCCCATGTAAATTAAAACTTCTACCACCTGAAACGTCAATCCAAATACATTTAATAGGGGTACATTTTCATGTATGCAAAAGTACAAAACATATATAATGAAAAAGACAACGACAATCTCATACAACAACTGTATTTTTTTTTTACTTTTTGTAGAAAGGAGAGCATACTTAATATATTAGATAGTTTTGTACTTTATAACCTTTGCCCTTATATAAAGCTTTTAATCCATAATATTGTAAATTAAGATTTCAGTGTATCCACATGCCTGTATGGATCTCTATTAGTAGCCCCATATCTAGCTAAATTAACTATTATAAATAGAGAGAAACAGAGATTTCCAAATTGCTTATAAAGTCCATTCTTAAATAAAGCTTGGAAAAGGTGATTTAAAAGGAGAAACTATTCATCTTATATTGTATTCGGAGAGAACTCTGTTATAAATAGATACATACATAATTTCCTTGTAGGCTGTAACATATAGGATTCCTATTATGCTTCTGTGGGAACCACTCACAAGAGTGTCAAATTGCCATAGCTAAACATACAGAATAATTTATTTCTGCTTCATCAAGCCTAACGATCATTTTGTCGCTATGGCGGCTTCCTCAAAGACTAAATGTATTAAAAATATTCCTAATAGTGAATTTAGCCAGATTTGGCTAATAGTGTGCCTTCTAGGATCCACAGAATACACATGAATTATCTTCCATGTTATCCCTTGAAACAAATTATTTTTTGTTGTGGTGGTCCATTTGCGTTAGTTTTGTCCATACATTTTTCTTATTTTTTTTACAAATAAATATACATAATATGTTTTATAAAACGGCGTTGTTCTAACTGAATTAAGGTGGTGTTTTTAGGTTTCAAATTTCAGTCCTTTTTGAGGTATTGTAAAGAGGTGGTGCTAAGCGCCTTTAGCACATTATAGTATCAATCTATTGTTTATTAAGGCTTAAATTTTATATAACAGGTAAAGCATAGATTGCAAATTTGTTATCCACAATCGTCAAGTGGTTCATGAACTACATTCAGGTGGTCTTGAAACAACTGAGATTACAAAAAATATTACAAGAAAAATACATAAGTATTACAGAAATATCTAAACACCAGGAGCCCTTATGTCTGCAGGCTCCCGTTCATCTCCAACTCCGGTGCTATTCAATTGAACAAGCCCACAAGTTAAGGGCCGAACACTGAAGCCGTAAACCATGCACTCGTGCATAGCAGTTCAGGGCGGGAACATGATCAATTAAGCAAGGCCATAACCACCCATTTCGAAAAAAGGCAATAGAAAATGAGTCCGCCATTATTAGGGAAGTAAAACATGGAGGTTACACGTCAATCAATTAGGTTCAGGGTTCTGATTTGCAATGGGACTTGCAAACCCTCAATATACAAAATAATAAAAATAAATGCCAATACTGTTCTAGTCCTGATATATATTAACTCATATAAGCGATATAACCCGAAAATATGATTTTTTTTTTATTGCTGATTTGCGAGCTTGAGACTGTTGTGCAATTAATTTTAATGCCGTTCATCGCTTTCCCCTCATTTACAGTGCAGTATTGATCTCTAGTGCTTGTAGGATTTTCTCTACATTTGCAGGCTTGGGGAATTGTAGCAATTGAATAGCAATTTTCGATTGTAGCGATCGTAACTCTTGCTGGCGGGAAAAATCAAAGACTTAGGGAGCCTGTAAGTTCTGGGTTTAACCACCGCAAAGTTTTCAAGCCTGTAACCCATAAATTGTTTGTAGCCCGAAAAAAGAGGCCAATTGAATAGCAAATTAACTTAAGGCCTCACTTACCGGCTCCAGTAACTTACAATTTCTCAATTGAATCGGATGTTTTTGCTTTTAAATAGACCACCAAAACTCCAAATAATTTTCAATGGGTCTACAGAGATTAATGTTTAATGTTAATGTTTACATTTTTCATTAGTATTTTTCTTTATGTTTTCTAATATAAAGCATTTTCAAACTTGACCCATCACTGGGGTTTGTTATATATCGTACCTCTGAATTTTTCTGTTGAAGCGCATCTGTTTCCTCTAAAGCAACTGCAACATGATGTTGATGATCCAACATGACTTCCTGCCATAAATAAATAAAGTATTTAAGTTTCCTGGACAACAGTTTTTCAATGTAATGTATAAGGCAACATTTATGAGATGTAGATAAATGTTTACTGCACTGAAGGTCATTTACAAGACTTGTAAAAAAAAAAAAAAAATAGAATCACATAAATCTTGACTTAATAGTGCAAAAAACATTCTAGTTTCCAAATCTTAATGTTTATATTTCTGCAGATATTATCTACCCATTTGCAGCATTTTAACCTGTGGGTCATTGCAAGGATAATACTTTTCCCACATGAAGCAAAAAAAAACATCATTTCAATAAAATGTGTAATTTATCATAAATAACATTAAAATAAGTAACAAATAATGTTATAGTTTGTACTGTGAGAATAACAAAGAAGGGTAATTTTCCAAAAAATAAACACCTTATATGTAAATCACAAATTACCACTGGGATATAAATATAGATCAATACACATGAACAAATAGGGAAAGAAAATTAAAAATATGTTCTTTAAATTGACCACGTCAAAAGGGTTATCTTAACAATTACAAGGAATAAAACACAAACCGAACACACAGATTAACATTTATACTGGATTCAAAAATGTATTTAAGGAAAAAGAATAAAGCGAACATGAAAGAAGTGAGATTAAAAAGGCTATAAAACAGTGCATTTTCGATTTATTGGAGGACGGACCACTAAATTGTTTGTTATAATGAAATGGAAGAAATCATACGTAACAAACACAGATGGAAGACCATCATTTGGACAAACCTCATAAAGAGCCATGCAGTATTTGTACAATAGGAAAAAGGCTTATTATTATCTAATATTTATAATGTGCCAAAGTATTCCGTAGCGCCATACATAGGATGAAACATAACATAAACATAAAATCAATACAGATTAAACAAAAAGAGAGCCCTGGTTTTGAGTTAATAATCTTGTATATAGAGTACTTTTTCAAGCATCCAATACGATTAAAAACTTGCAAACTTACAATCTAAGGGATTCGGAAGGTGATAATACATTAGGGTCATGATTTGAAATTTTATTCAGGAGGTTATGGGGAGTCAGTGGAGTGACTGAAAGAGTGGTGTTGCTGACATTGAGCGTTGGGTATTGTAGATAAGTCTAGTGGACGCATTCACTATAGATTGGAGTGGTGACAAGCGGGTGATGTGGGGCCAGCGAGTATTGAGTTGCAGTAATCCAGACATGAGAATAAATTAGAACTTTAGTTGTGTCTTGTATAAGATAGTGACATATTTTGGGGGTATTTTTTAAAATGAAATAGACAAGATTCGGTGGATTAAATCATGTTTGTGGGTTTGTTGTTTTTAAGATCTTGATCCCTATTTTGCATCCTGTTGGTCCTGTAATAGTAGTCGGTCACAGAGAAGCTCATCCACTCTACAATGTAAAAGAGGATTTTTTTTAGGCAAGGCATGGGGATTCTGGAGCAGATTCGGATCACCTCCCCTGGGTCGTACAGGGTCTTTATGGACTCCCATGGGAGGTTGGTGTCCATAGACCCCTGTGGTAGGAAGGGTGCCAATGGGGTCCATGAGGACCTCCATAATATAGTGGTTAACTTTAGGTGCCATGCAGGACCAAAAGGTCCCCCATGGTCATAGCTTAGTATACCATAGGGTCTGTTGGGGTCCCATGGTATAGGACCCCCATAATATAGGAGTCAATTTTGTGTGCCATGGGGGTCTATGAGGACACTGATTTTCATAGTTTAATATAGCATGGGGGGCCCTCATGATAAAGGGATTCAAAATATACAACCTCTAAATAAGAGAGAACATCTTGCTTATGTTCCCTAGAATAGTGTGTCTTTATTGGGAAACAGAATAATACAACTTTGGTTCAACTCACCAATAACCAGTTGACTCAATCAGCCCTCTGCAATACCTCACTATCCAATCTGTAAGGTGTGGGAGTTATACTTTAGTTGGGGGATAACAGGGCTCAAAGGGAGTAGCGGGAATTAAGGGGTAATCCAGAGGGATAGCCAGCTCATAGGGATATTGGTTATTGAGGGGGCTTACCTAGGCTCATAGGGGTAGCAGGTTTTAACTCCTTAATTGTGTCAGATTTGAGCAATCAAGCCTCAAATGTGACACATTTAAGATGTTAGCTTCTTTATAGCAATGGATTTGGGGCATCAGTCTTCTCAGAGTCATATTTCTGCATTTTCAGGGTTTGAGAGTACTTGTAGGCTTTTTTTTAAATTTCAGGCACTTCCGAGTAAACTTCAGCGAGACGTTTTGAGCTTCACTCCGTTCTTTTCACCAAATTTGAAATCAAAACAAATATTCAAACACATACATCTTAAATGTTTCCATCCAGCAACTAATTTATAAATAAATATACATTCATAGTTATAAACTGTTTACCCAATTAATGGGAATTTTAAAATGAATATATAATAAATATATATTTGTTTAATTTTTGGCTAAACTCATGGATGTTTCTTTTTTCTGACCTCATCTACCATATAATTTTAAAAATTACATCTAGAAAGAACGATGAAAGGAGTTTAAGTGGTTAGCAATTATTTTCAAATTCATTGATGGCTGCTGAAATTAATGTTTTACTGCAATATCATCTGGGACATCCACAATATGTCCAATGATATTACTACTGACAAACATAATTTTTAATTACAAAATAGAACAAAATAGAAAAAACAAACATTTCCCCAAAGCAGAGCCACTAAAATATGTTGAAACAGAGACAATATCTAGATAATTTCGATTTTCTCTTTTCCTTTGCAGGCAATTCTGAAATACAGCTGCAGATAAGTCACAATATATGTGATTCAATAAGAATTCTAAAAGCGACATTATATATAAACTAGCGACTTGCCTGTCAAAAATGACAGCAATAAAAAGGGAAGCCTTGCAATGCTTTTTGCCACTCAATGGGAGCCTCTACCCCTCTACTTTACTGGCCTCGCGATGAGCGCCTTTCCCTCCTGTGTCTCTTTCCCCTCCTCTCCCTTTCCTGTGTCTCCTACCCCCTCCCCATGTGTCTCTTTCCCCCCTCTCCCTCCCCTGTGTCTCTTTCCCCCTGGTCCCCTTCTCACCCTATGTGTGTTCCCCCTCCCCTGTGTCTCTTCCCCCTCCTCTCACTCCCATCTCTTCCAAGCCTCTCACTCCCCTGTCTCTCTTATACCCCTCCTCTCCTTCCCCCTCTCCCTCCCCTGTGTCTCTTTCCCCCTGTGTCTCTTATCCCCTCCCTCCCATGCATCTCTTTTCCCCTCCCCCGGGTCTCTTTCCCCATCTCCCGTGTCTCTTTCCCCCTCTCCCGTGTCTCTTTCCCCCTCTCCCGTGTCTCTTTCCCCCTCTCCCGTGTCTCTTTCCCCCTCTCCCGTGTCTCTTTCCCCCTCTCCCGTGTCTCTTTCCCCCTCTCCAGTTTCTCTTTCCCCCTCCCCCGTGTCTCTTTCCCCCTCCCCCGTGTCTCTTTCCCCCTCCCCCGTGTCTCTTTCCCCCTCCCCCGTGTCTCTTTCCCCCTCCCCCGTGTCTCTTTCCCCCTCCCTCCTCACTTCTCGACATACATCCATGTGGCTGTTTTGGGCATCCAGGTGAAAAAGTTAGAGAGGAAGGGAATTATTAAGCTCTTCACAATTCCAAAATACATTATAGTGTTCTGTAAATAAGAATAAAGTATTTAAATTGCCTAATTGTCATTAGTTACTCGGTAATCAGAGAAGGCTACCTCCTTCCGATTGGTTAAAAGTTTAGCCATTCGGAATGCTGGGATTGAAATCTGTGCATTCTGTTTGGTTATATTTGTTACCAATCAGAAGTCTCTATTTTCTCATTTTCTGATTGTCTGTTTTTTTTAACCATTGCTATTTAAATACAGTGTTAATGTTATACAGTGTTGGCTGCTGGAAGAGTTAATCAGTAAAGGGAATGTAAACTTACATTGTTTTCACCGACTGGCTCTTTCAATGGATAAGCATGCTTAGTTGGCAGAATCATAATAATTGCTGCAACTTTAAAACACATAAGGCTAATTCAACCTATTGTGTGGATTAATGGCTTGAAATATAGCAATGTTTAAGGTTAATTATATAACACTACCAGCCACGTACAAATATCTTTATTTATAGGTATTATTATTATTTTCTATCATAATTAGGAACTTTGTATGTTAAAAGCTAATAAGATACAGATTTGCATTTAATCAGTCTTCATTCATCATCACATATTATAATTGTCAAACACAAAGCGAGGCGAGCTAGGAATCTCTGGGTCAAAAAAAAACGACGTTGCAAAAATACAACTTTAAACGGCAGGACTACAGAAATCCCAAAACATGAAAAACAAGACAAAATAAATAAAAAATAAAAAAACAGAGTGAGGTTGAACGCAAAGTTAAGCCAAATTTGCCAATTGTTGAAAAACGCCTAAGCGAGAAAGAAAAATGGAGGACGGAAAAAATTAAAATGAGGCTAAAGGAGACCAAAGCGCGCAAATCACTGACAGGCATTTTACAAAACTAACTTGCAAATAATAACATTACTATTCTAAAATGCTGCTTTACACACCTAAACAAACGGTTTGGCCTTGCTCAAGCAGCCTATTTACACTTTCTCCTCAGGTGATCAACACTCCAACTGTACATTTTCAGATGTAGAAAAATCCAAAGAGATTTTTAGCTCTTCAGGATATTGATTGCTGCATATTAAATATAAATAGGTAAAGTATATTAATTTATTCATTCACTGTACTAAATACATTTTATATTTTACACTGTACTTATATATCTGGCTTTGCGATGAGCGGCGAAGGTGATCGTTGCAAAGCAGGAAAATTGAAGTACACAAGGGGAGAGGCTCGTAATGAGCGCCGAAGGTCCTCAGAGGAGCCAAAAGCTTTACATTGTGTGGCAAACAGCATTGCCGTGGCTTCAAATGTTATTGCCTTGTCAATTGTGACGGGCAAGTCGCTAGTTTAGATTATATTATACAATAATTTCTGTCACATGCATTTAACCTCTCTGATCTCTCACTACCTTAATTGCTATCTATAGCACTGTCCATATAAAATACTCCTCAATACCGCTCTAAATAACACCAGCCATTATAGCTACTACTGCAAACCAATGCAAGGAGAATTCTACTTTTCGCACCACAGGCCACTAATGGTATTGCTGTACAGATACACTACAATATGTGTGTGTGTTTGCATCATTCAGTCGTGTCTGACCCTACGTGACCTCATGGACCAGAACACACCATGCGGATACACTTGGCATTCATGGAAGAGATATTGAGTAGGTTGCCAGTTCCTTCTCCAGTAGGCCACAGCATACAGCACCTGCTATTCCAAGTATTAACCAGGTCCAAAAATTTAACTGCTCTCGTGGGGCTTACTCTCTGGCACGCAAATCCCGAATTTTCCATCAAATGTATAGTGGACACAAAAAATAGCAAAATTAAACTTAATAATGCATTACCAGATTTGGCCACTAGTGCCATGAAAGCTTTGAACCTTAATTTATATTATATATATATATATATATATATATATATATATATATATACCAACTTTATATAAATGGCATCCGAACTCATGGGTACTACTCTGCACCATCATGTAGAGCAGTCAGAATTAAAGGAATATGGAAGGTTCCTGGATGTTATGGGGGGGCAAAAAAAATAGCAAAATTCAACTTAATCATGCATTAACAGATTTGGCCCGTAGATGTAGATCCGCCCCTGCATCCTGTCCTGGGAGTAGCCCCCCCAGATTATTTTTGGCTCCTACAACCATGTTCCTATCTCAACTTTCCCCTACACATATCTAATAGTAGTAGGGTCTTAGAATTGACGCCTTTGAATTGTGGTGTTGGTGAAAACTACTTAGAGCCCATTGGACTGCAAGAAAATCTAACCAATCAATACTACAGGAAATCAAGACAATCTGTTCAATAGAAGGTATCATGAGACTGAGGCTAAAATACTTTGGCCATATCATGAGAAAGCAGGATTCCCAAGAGAAGACTCTGGTGTTGGGAAAAATTAAAGGCACAATAAGAAGAGGCAGAAATGGATAGATGAGGTCAATGAAGCAATGAACAGGAACTTGATGGAACTCATAGGGGCAGTGACTGATAGATGTACCTTGGGAGCTGCGGTCGATAGGGTCATGGAGAGATTGACACGACTGAACGACTAAATAACAATAAATACACTGCACTAGCAGTTTTTCTCTACAGTAAATCATTTCGGAAATATTTAGAATTTATTTTGCTGCTCCTGTATGCTAATGTGTGGCACAGAGTGCTTGATGGGAGAGGTGTCTGCTAGATAATAATGCAGATTTTAATTTTGGCCACTAGAGGCAGTCATGCAGATGGTAATCCTAATTAGCACATAAAAGTAGCTAATATGCGTGAATTTCCTATTTGCATATAGATAAGGCAACAAAAGCATTGAATTTCCCAGGACTGATTCACATTTTAAAAAAATTATAACACAACATATAGCAAGTTTTTCATGCTTTTCAAGAATAACCTAAAAACAACTACTTGATTTTGGCGTGACAGAGTCCCTTTAAGGATCTTGAGTACTTAACGTAATTAAGTAAATGGTTATAGGTACAATATAGCCTGATACTTTTTTTTTTACTTTATAAAAACATTTGCCCATTGTCCATTTGCTTATTGCAGATATTTAAAACAGAGCACTGAAAATACAGGATGCCTTTAAGTAATGTAACATGCTTTCTTTCATGTTAATACAGAAATTCCAGTTTTTAACCCTGATCTCCGAAAATGAAACAGAAATACTAAAAAAAAAAAAAATTACAATTAAAAAACAAAATAACTTGTCATTTAAGATAGCAATTTAGCAGCACTTAATACATTTTTATAATATGAACAGAACGTTTAAAGCAAGTCCTTAAATATCAGTGCAACTATACCTCTTACATTACATAGTTAGGCTTCATGTATTTGACTTATAGATATCCTTCTCCAATTTTACAGAATACAATTCAGTTTGTTATGATATGAAATAGTAAAAAATGCACTCCACTCCATTGAGCCTAATCCGGATAAGCTTGGCTCCATCAGACATCATTTCAAGCTCTGTAGAGACTAACTCTACCCTGACAATTCTGGGTAAAGTGCTGGATACAACTAAATCAACTGCCAACTAAATTAACAAATCATATTAAGTGACATTGTTTGAATGGACATAGAAATATTTATCTTAGTTGCATCAGACTAGACTATGTTCCTGCCTCAAATCTTTCAAAACCTCATAAAAAATAGCCTCTATATGCATAATGCATCTATCACTCTCAGTGGCGGAGCTAGTGCATATGGGTCCCAGGGGCAAAAATAAATAAATCTGGGCCCCACAACCAAGAGGGAGAGGGCACAATATTTTTTTTTTGCACTTCCCGAACCCCCCTCCAACCTCAACGCAATACATATATAAAATATGTTTTAAATAAATAGAAAAAATAAATATATAAATATGTGCGTGGGTATATATATATATATATATATATATATATATATACATACATACAGTGTGGGGGGGAAGTATTTGATCCCCTGCTGATTTTAAACTTTTCTCCATTAATTTTAATGGTAGGTGTATTTTAACAGTGAGAGAAAGAATAAAAAACAAACAAGAAAAATGCATGTCAAAAAAGCTATAAATTGATTTGCAGGTCAATGAGGCAAATAAGTATTTGACCCCTTTGTCTTCGTACTTGGTGGCAAAACCCTTGTTGGCAATCACAGAGGTCCCTTCTTGTAGTTGGCCACCAGGTTTGCACAGCTTCAGCTCTCTCCACAGATTTTCGATGGGATAAGGGCTGGAGACCGGCAAGGCCACTCCAGGACCTTAATGTGCTTCTTCTTGAACCACTCCTTTGTTGCCTTGGCTGTGTGTTTTGGGTCATTGTCATCCTGGAATACCCATCCACGACCCATTTGCAATGCCCTGGCTGAGGGAAAGAGGTTTTACCCAAGATTTGACGGCACACGTGCTCCGTCCATCGTCCCTTTGATGGGATGCAGTTGTCCTGTCCCCTTAGCAGAAAAACTCCCCCAAAGCATAATGTTTCCAACTCCATGTTTGACGGTGGGGATGGTGTTCTTGGAAGTCTGTGGGTGTCATAAGGGGCCGAGGGGTCCACAGGGCCTGATGGAGGCCCTGGGGCCTGTGGGGGGCAACAGTGAGCCTTAAGGAGCTGCAGAGGATGCAGGAGAGGTCTGTGCGGGCCATAAGTAGCCGCAAGGGGGCAATGGGCCATGTGGGGGGCCACAGGGAACCTGCGGGAGGTCCACGGGGGCCCCTCAGCGGTCAGGGGTCTTTGTGCCGTGCGCCGGGAGTAGCTCCGCCTCTGATAACTCTACTGTACCTCACCCATACCCTTTAGAATGTAAGTTTGCAAGTTTTCAATCCTGTTAGGTGTTTTCGGGAAAACACTGTGTATGTTTGATTGAAAGCTCAATAACAGGACCCTCCGTTCCTTTGCATTGTGTTCAGATTGTCTTTGACTTGTACTTAACCCTGTATATCGCTACGGAATACGTTGGTGCGTTACAAATAGAGGATATTATTAATAATAATAATAATGTGTCACATTTTTTTTGTTTTTTTAAATAATGGTTTCAGAGCATAACAACGTATGCAGAAGCCCAACTGCCCTTGGGGGCTTGCACTTTGTCCACCAGCAAAATCCACAGAGTAAAGTAAGCTCTCTGCATTTCCTGTTAGTTTCAATTAAGTTTAAACAAGTTATATTTAAAGGTATATCTTAGTTTCCCTGTTGTTACCTTTTTCTAATCTATCACAAACTGCTTATATCAGACACACATTACACTGGGGCATTCTATATAACTACAGATTATTTTATTTAAACATAAAACTTGTTTCTCACACCCCAGAGGTGCTTGCATTGGCACGTGCTACCTCCAAATAGAAACACTGTACAAATACAGAGTTTAACCTTTTACTAACCTTCAAGCCAAAAGCAACTCAATGAAGAGATCTACAGATCAGTGACTGACTAACAGTTTCTGACACCAGAATATGTTGTATGTTTTGTTATTCAAAATAGTGTGAAAAACTGGCTATATATTACCCTTCTTCTTTTTGTATACATTATATTTGCAATTTTTTAAAATTGAATCATTCCTGAGAAATGTACCATTTGAGATGCATTTTGTATGCAAATAGGCGGCTCCAGAAAACGTAATCTCTTCTTTGATGTGCTAATTAGCTTGCTTTACTGTCTCTGGGGTGGCCAACGCAATGACTCTCATTGCTGCCTACTGCCCACTAGTGGGCGTTTCAAGCTTTCATGGTGAGGTAATCGCTAGGTGGCGTCGCTGACGTGTTACGTCACACGTCGGAGACCCTCAGCATGCTTGGCTGGTTGGAGAGCTGATGAGAGAGCCTAGGGACAGCAGTCAGGACCGGGTCGTGCAGGGCGATACATAGCTAGGGTCATATGATTTATTTAACTAGAAGTAAGATGGGGTAAATTAGTTACTGCGGCACCGGTGGGTGGTAAGGACATTTTACCATCAAAAGTGGGCTGTAGGTATTAAAAGATTGAGGACCCCTGCTCTATTGATTTTTTTTCTCTCTTCCCTTGGAGTAAGAGACATGAGAAGCTCCTCTCACATCTATAAACTTTAAAGTAATTTTTTAATACATTTAGTTGATTTTTTTTACCCATATTTATGCATGTTGCTTGCAACACTTTATATTAAAGGCAATCTGACACCCCAAAAGTTGTTTGTTTTATTCTTAAAAAACGGACTATGCTATTTTTTCTAAAGGAAGTCATTCCTGATATAGTCAACATTATTTGTGTGGCATTGTCATGTACATGAGATGCTTCACAGTCTGCATGTACCTGTGGTGGTCAAAATAATATACAGTAGACTCTCAGATAACCGGCACCCATTGGTACTGGATTGGTAGATGTTGGATTAATGTAGTTTCTGGTTGCTTGAGAGTTAATAATAAAAGAAGCCTAGATTAGCTGCACATAAGATGCTCTGCTAAGTATATTCGTCAGTGAGGGCAGTTCTAGCAGCAGCATCTTTCACTCCTCACTTACACACGGGTACGTTCAGCTGGAGGGAGCTGTGCTCAGTCACTCATGTCTGTCTGTATTCATTTTTTGTTCTGGTTGCCTGAGAGTTCTGTTTAACTGAGAGTCTATAGTCTGATATTATAGTCTATGAGATATGGAGGAGGACATTAACATAAAAAAACATACAAACAATTATGAATATCTTAGAAATAATTTACGAAAAAAGGGTAAACACAATGTATAAACAGTTTTTTTTATGTTCGTTAAGAGGAAACTGACTTGTCATGGGTATATATATATATATATATATATATATATATATATATATACATATATATATATTTATTATTTTCCTTTTTAAATACTGTAGGCCAGAAAGAACATTATATATATATATATATATATATATATATATATATATATATATATATATATATATATATATGTATTTATATATATAATGACAGTATCATTAATATGCCTTCTTTATAATATCTAAATAATTTATAACAATAATACAATATAATAAAAAGCTTATGCAAATCTCACAGTGTACAGTATGCAGCACTTTGCCCAAGACAGAGCTACTCTTTGCTCTGTAGAGCTTGAAATCATTTTTGGTGCTTGGGGCACTGGGAGATAACATAATTTGCTTATGGCAGGTAATATACAAATTGAACCAAATGGAACCAAGCTTGTCTAAATATGACTCAGTGAAGTGTATTTACATTCAGTGCATTTATTGACTACTTAATATTATACAATACTGATTTATTTCCTGTAAAACTGGAGAGGAATCTCTAGAACTCAATTACATCAAACCTAATGAGGTATTTTATAAGTGGCATAATATTTTTTTTAAGTTACATTAGACAGTATTCGCAGACTGAATGTTGGCTATTTCAATTGAAATTATATCCAAGGACTTCTGTTTAATTTATATCCTATAAATATCCTATTAGCTACTAAGGATCTTCACAAAAAGAACCAAGCCAGGAGATTTATAATGCTCATCTTTAACAAGTTAAAATGCTCTCCTAGAACATTCACATTAAAGCTTAAGATGAAGTGTAGCCATCTATCAAGTCACGCAGAGACTATTGTGTTCTGTTTTTGGAAACTAAATCAGAAGGTAGACTTTTTTTGCTTGTTTTTTAAAATTAGGGTTTAAACTGAATTAGTATTTTTATGCTGGCATCCAAGAATCATCCACAATGTGTACTGTGTGCATGCATTGATGTATATACATGATTTATGTAGTAAATCATTGAAAAATGTGGTCTCTCAAGAGATAGGAAAAGGAAGAAATAGAAAAAGAATAATTATATCACTGATCATTGAAGTACTAATGCACCTTCAAAAATATAAAAAAAAGAAAGAACAAAATATAACCTACAAATTGATAAGAATAATTAGCAGTGTAATTGTTAGAATAAATATATCATGTATTCAATAAGTAAAATTATGTACTGAATACTTTGAATTGGGCATGGATTGGTTAAAACGTAAATCAAACTTGTGTAGCCAATTCCTCACACACACCAGCCTTTAATGGACTCTTGTTGACAGAGTAGTATACCACTATGTTATAATCACAGCTACTGCCTCTAGTCTTGTTCCTCAATTATTATTTATTACTAGCGACTTGCCGTCAAAAATGACGGGGCAATTCAATTTGAAGCCATGGGAATGCTGTTGGACACACAATGTAAATGGTTTTGTACCTTGAGCGCTCATTGCGAGCCTTGCGCTGACCGACTTCCGCGCTCTGCACCTTCATCAGTCATGCTAAAGAGAGATATATATTTATGTATATGTAGTTAAGTAATAATTATTTCTTGAATAAATTAATATACTTTAAGTATTTATAATTAATATATGAAGCCATCAATAGCCTGAAGAGCTAACAATCTGTTTGTATTTTCCAACAGCATAGAATGTACAGTTTGAGTGTTGGCGCCCTGATGATAAAGTGTAATAAATGTTCCAACTGTGCATTAGAAATTGGCTGCGTGCGCGAGGTAAAGCCGTTGGTTTATTGTGTAAAGCGGCATTGTATATTCGTAATGTTATTAATGTGTTATGCGGCTCGTGAGCATTTTCCGTCTTTTGTAATAGTGTATTTTCTAGTTCGTAGATGTGTAAAGTGCTACACGTTTGGCAGTGTTTTGCGCGGTCCGGGGTCGTGTATCCTCGTTTTCATATTTTTTTTACGGCGTCCATTTTTTTTCTCGCGTAGGCGATTTGAGTGCCGAAAGTCGTGTCCCAGAAGTCCTGGCTGTTGCCCCGTGCTGTGTGTGATGTTTTTGTAATCTTTTTTGGTGTATTTGGTGTGTTTTTATTGTTTTTGTGTTTTCGCAGTTCGGACGTTAATCTCATATTTTTTCCTGTCTCGTAATTTTTTTTTCTAAGTCCCACGTTTGTCAACTGTTGGAAGGCCAAGGCGATCCCGCGTTTAGTAAGTGTTTTGGGGCTAAGTCCTGCGTGTTTCATTGCCTCATCGTGTTTCTGATAATAGTTGTAGTGCCTTAACGGCTTGCCTCGCTATGTGAGGCTCGCAGTGAGCCTAAGTGCTACGCATTAATGGCTCGCCTCGCTTAGCAAGGCTTGCAAGCGATGAGCACCTGCGACGCTCATCGCCTAACTCGTACGCACCACGCAAAGCGTGACGACGTCTTGCCGTTTGACAACTATTATATGTGATTAACCTTTATTTGTACAGTACCAACATATTCCGTAGCTCATAATATGGCCAAAATATTTGAGCTTTAGCCTCGTGATCATTCCTTCTAGTGAACAGTTTGTCTTGATTTCCTGTAGTACGGATTTATTGGATCTTCTTGCAGTCCAAGGGATTCTAAGCAGTTTTCTCCAACACCACAATTCAAAGGCGTCAATTCTACGGTGCTCAGATTTCTTTATGGTCGAGCTCTCACATCCGCATGTTATTACAGGGAATACCATAGTATTTACTATGTAGAGCTTAGTTGATAGTTTAATATATTAGCTTTCCTCCCAGAAGCAAACGTCTTAATTTCATGACTACAGTCACCATCTGCAGAGATCTTGTATCCAAGGAAAATAAAATCTGTCTCTGCCTCCACTTCTTCTATTTGCCAGGAACTGAGATTGCTGTTTGCCATGACCTTCCTCTTTTTAACGTTAAGCAGTACAAGTCAAAAACAATATTAACACATTGCAAAGAATGGAGGGTGCTGTATTTAAGCTCAAACATACATAGAGCTTTCCCTAAAGCACCTCACAAGATTGAAAGCTCGCAAACTTACAGCCTAAAGTACAGTTTGGACTATTTCCTGCCAGTTTCCCACATGATGCTGATAATCCCAACTAATAAAACCTGACCGCTGCTGGAATAAATTGGCCCATTATTAGGGCAAAATAGGATAATCAATGGGAAATGTAGAGAGAAGCTGGACATGACTTAGATTTCGAAAACGATAATGTAAAAACTTTTACAAATGCTGCCAACAAAAATGCTGGGGCCATCAAAAGGGAGGGGGGTATGCATTATTCTACTGCTTCTGGGCACCATCATGAAAGAGGTCAAGATCATAAAATACTCAATTTGGACGTCTCAGATTTTTTGCTTCATCACAACTTCAGCATTGTCTTTAGGCTGCTGCTATGCAACATCTGCACAGCATAGGCCAGGCCAAAGGGCATCCTCATATCATGAACATGATACCCTTGGACTCTGCTAAGATAGGGAAGATCTGACATAATTACTCACCTGTGGGGGACCTTTGATGAATATTAGATCTCCACTCAGTTCTTTTAAAAGACTTCCACTGAGCAACAGGATTAGATAACAATATAAGTCCTTCCCTTCATTCTCCAGCCAGCTGTGAGAGCTATTAACGTCCAGCATTTTAAAGCACCACTGTGGTCATATATTTAAAAATATACAATTTTGAAGAACTCAACTTAAAAAATGTTTTTAGTATAGAAAATAAAATAATTTAGCCTTTAATATACTACCTACCATCTACCATTTTGTTTTTTCATAATCAACTCCTTGAAGTGGGATGGGACTTTGACTGCACTAGAAGTTCCATCTACACAATGGGAGTGTGGCATCTGCAAAAGCTAGACCTTTCAGTAGCCTTAATCGGGAGCTCATTAGTTTAGAAGGTCACATCCTCTTGAAAAGGAACAAACAGAATTAGCTAACAAAAGAAAATGGATACCTGTAGTAAAGAATTAATTGTATAAAAGCTAAAAAAAAAAAATTTAGCAAGTTATTCAAATGAACTCAGAGTGAAAATGTTACTACAGTGGTTCTTTAAAAAAAACTGAATCAATCTCAATAGATATAAATTAAATATAAAGGTTAAGAATGAGAGGTTATATTCATTTTATCTTTCCAAGAAGATTTTGCACATTATGAATTCAAGTTTTTGGAAAAAAAATAGGTAGGAGAGTAGGAGAAACATAACTAAGAATATATTTTTTGTTTCAGAAAGAAACAGTTGTTTCATGCATTTGGTTTGACGTTTGGAGAGTAGAATTTAAACTGGATGTTATTTTGATGCCAGCATATGACTAGCTACATTATATTTATTGATGTACAGTGTGGCTGTATCTTATTATTTATTTAGTAAATAATAGGAAATTGTAATCTCCCATAAGGTGGAAGTATTGTAGGAAGAAAAGAAAGCACACCATTAAACAACTTCTTTGTAATGTGATTTAACCATTTATTTAAAAAACAGTAATTTGTCATTTCGTGAAGGTTTATATGACTCAGAGCTGTAGATGATGTATTGCAGTATAAATGATAAATATGATTTCTGGAACAAAACAGATGAAATGTGAAGCTCTGTGGAACAGCAATGTGTAAAGAAAAATTCTTGCTATGTGCTTTAGGGAAAGCACTTTGTAAGCCCAAAGACAGGGCCCTCCATTCTTTTGCAATGTGTTAAAATAGTTTTTGACTTGAACTCACCCCGGTATGGTACTATGGGATATGTTGGCGCATTACAAATAAATATTCATAATAATTCAGAATCACCACTATCAGGCAAATCAAGCAAAGCATTTTATCAATTTAGTCAAGATCTGTCATGATCCCTTGGGCTTCCAGTGGCTTTTACCGTTTCCTCCTTTGCACTATGTCATTGAGGGCACCTGCACTATCTATAAGTTGCACCCACAACTTAGCATGTATCTGCTTGCCACCATTTTTGATGGAGGATGTACCATGGCTGGCGTTGTTGACGCATATGCACCCAGTTGCTTGCAATAACACAGCATGTTTACCAATCATTCAGTCCGTCAGAAACTGAGCAACAGTACTCTAGTACTACTACTAAGCATTATTTTGGTGATATACTTGTCTCTGATTATCCTAAACTTGGCTTTGGAGACCTTGGCTTTGTTTGACTCTTCTCTAGCACCTTCATTTGTTTACATGTTTCTAGAATTCTTCCAGCTCTTGGTCTATGACTTGTTGCACCCCTCTATCTTCTGACATTCAAATGTTGGCTTTGGATTAGATGTATGCTGACCTCTAGGTCCCTGGCTTTTGCAACTGTTTTCTAGCTCTCCATTATTCTGCCACTTGCCCAGACTCTTGGTCTATGTTCTGACCTTAATCTTGCCTCTTTACCACTTCTGTACTACTCTCTCATTCTGTATTCTTTCTGCTACAGACCTCCAACCTAGTGTCCTCCACGATATCAAGGTCACAAGCAACAAACAACCATACCGCCATGGCAGCCAGATATAGAAATTATGCATACTACGGTATGTTCACGTTTTTTAGAAATGTGTTCCATCTAATACTGCTTTGAATGTCTATATACTCTTCTGTGTACAAGATTACATTTCTTGTGAGAAACCAATGCATTTCTCTACACTCAACACAGGGATTTCTTGTAAGAAAGCTCTAGAAATGTTCCACTCATACGTTAAGAACTTGAACACTACAGTTGATGGAGAGATTTTTACAACTTGTAAAAAAGAATATTTATATAATAACAGAGGAGATGGCACAATATATTTAATTAAATAAAAAGCCCCCAACTTACAGAAGCTAAGCAAGGAGTAGTCAATTAATTTGGAAGGGTATAGTAGCTTTGGTGGTGCATTGGGATGCCCATGGGGCAGTTTCTTTTACTTAATGTGAGGGGAGGTAGGTAAGGGGGATATAGAGGGGTTAATGGGACCTCAACCCAACAAACAATGGGATGGGGCCTGATGTTTCATCTGGGGTAATGTGAAGGGATCATTAACCCCTCCGCATTCAGTTTTATTTATTTTTACACCTTCCCTGATATAGGATACGGTATATATAGATGGAGAGCATATAGGTATATGAAAGGGTGTTAGGGCTAGTGTAGTGTTTTCATGTTAGGCAGTAGGTATTGTTGTTGTGGTGTTGTAATGGAGTCTAATGAGTTTCAGAATCAGAGTTTCCTACAAGTATATGTTAGGCGGGATGGGACCATATGTTAGCGGTAAAGAGCATGGGTGTATCCTTATAAACTGAGCATCGCTAGCAATGGCAGTTGGGACTGCCATATTCTCTTTCTGCACAAACTTCCTGTGCATTCAAAGTCTCCTCCCACCTCAGGAAATCGAACTGTTGAAACCAAACTGGTATATTACACAGCATAAGTGCATGTAAAATGTAGTACCCGAAAATAAAATAAATTAACGGGATATGTAAGTTTCCTGGATTATGAATGCATCTGATAGAGGAGAATTAATAGTATATATAAAAAAAAATGTTTGCATGAAAAAATACCAAAATAAACATTTAAACACTTACCTTGAAGTTAGCAAAATCTATTGTAATTTCTGACAATTAAAAATTAAGGTTAACACTCCCTCCATAATTTGGCCAATCAGGTTAGATGAAAGATTTGAGACATAGCGCTATGTTAGTTGCTATTGTAACAGTACACAGCAGAGTCAGGTAGCAGGGATGAGTCATAGCCCAGCAGTGACTCGGTGGCTGACAACACTGCTCTCCTACTGGCTGAGCAAGCAAGAGCAGATAAATAGTGGGTTAATATTTCGCCCTGGATGCTGCATGCTGATTGGATGGGGATCAGGAACTTCTGTAGACACCCCCTGGGGGTGTCAACACAATCAATTGAGGGATTTTTAGATATTAATAAAAATAAAATGTTTTATGAGATGAGCTGCATACATATAGGCTGCTTTTTGCCTATCGAGTGCAGAAATGTATTATCCAGCACACTTAGATATCCCTTTAATAAATAAAATAAAAGGTGATATTGTGTTTTTTTACGTTCCACCTTAGTTCTTCAAAGGAGTACGTTTTATAACTATAACCACAGGGGTCCTTTAAAGAAGAGGCTACATAAAAGAAAATACATAAACAGTATCTCACCTCAAAAGTCCATTTTTCTTTTTCTTCATCCAGCCACATCTTGGTCTCTGTATAAACATTCCCCACCTCCATTTTTATAGGTGACACATCAAACTCAATTCGTTGCAGGTTAAATCCCAGTCCAACCCCGATAGCTTTTATAAAGCTTTCTTTCAGAGCCTGTAAGAGTAAAGACACATATAGTGCCAAGATTCTTCCTTTAAAAAAGTCAATGCATAATTTACTACAGTTGTTCCACTCATCATATTCTGCACATATCTGTTCAGTAGACCTTATAAATGTTTAACATCCTGGTATTAATAATGTATTTACTTTTGTCAGCTGTGTTAAAATAAACTGCACATTATAGGTGTCTAAGACAATTGTAACAAATTGTTTTTTCTCTTCAGCCAAGAAAAACATATGCTTGTGTTACCCACATTAACACTGTTCAACAAACAGCCAACAGTTAAGACATGTGACTGTCTTAACAGACAATTAAGACCGACTGAGGTTGAAAATAGATGCTTGCTCCATCAAGTTCAACTTGTTTAGATCCCTCTCCTCTTGTCTGTGCATTATGTGAATTGAACCAGAGGAAGGCAAAAAAAACAACTCAAATCGATTGAAATACGCTAATTGTCTCATTAGGGGAAAAAAACTTTGTGATCCCCCCAAAATACCAAATTATTCCCTGGATCAATTACCTACCTATTCAAGTTAACCTTGTATGTCCTTTTTATTCCAAAATATATCCAACCCCAGTTAAACTTATCTATTGAACCTGCTGTTACAACCTCCTTTGGTAGAGAGTTCCACAAACTGACTGCTCTTACTGTGAAGTCTTATCTTCTTTCTTCAAGGTGAGTTTTTTTTTTCTAACGTCAAAAAACTGTCAAACCTGCAATATAGGTTACCGTTACAAAGTCTTATACGGACCTTGGTTGTATTTAAAAAAAATAATCAGATCACGTGGTAGAGAACATCGGTCTAATTTTGCCTAGCGTAAAAGGGACTCTATCATCGGTTTAATCTTAAAGGGCATTAAAAATGTCTTTACATTGTACTAGAATTGTTTTTCACCACAAAACATAATTCCCGATATATTCATCATTGAATGTGTTGTTTCTTTATGCTAATGTGTGGCTCAGTTTGCTAATTTGTGGTTCAGAATGCTTGAGAAGTGTGTGATGGGGTCAAAAGTAATTATATACTTGGGCAGCATTATATTTACCACCAAGGAAACAAACAAGCTGACTGCAGTCCTCATTAACACATCAAAGCAGCTTATTAGTATTTTGGGTTAACTCATTTGTATAAGAATAAAGTAGAAACAATGATTTTCTCAAAAATCATTCCCTTGGGTTCGATTCTGAGTCACGGAACCAAGAGGGCACACCACCCTGAAGGAATGCAGGGTTGGGCCTGGTTAGTACTTGGATAGGAGACCACTTAGAAATACCAGGAGCTGTATGCTGCAGGCCACTGGATAAGGAACTGGCAACCCACTCCAGTATCTCTGCCATGAATACCAAGTGGATCAGCATGATGTGCTGTGGTCCATGAGATCATGGAGAGTCGAACACGACTGAGCAATGCAAACACAAACTATCATATATACAATTGTGGTACTACGGGCCTTTGGTAACGCTCAGTAATGTTGCAGGCCTCACAACCACACAACTGGAAAGACCACCAAAAAAACACAATTATGCCTTAAATTAACTTACACACTCACACACAGCACAGGGAGCCTATGAGTCAGGTTGCAAATGAATTTGAGGCATATTTGGCATTTTTCACAATCAAAAGTTAAAATAAAAAGAGCCCCAAGCCAGTAACACCGACACCAAGGCAGTAACACCGACACCAAGGCAGTAACACCGACACCAAGGCAGTAACACCGACACCAAGGCAGTAACTACACAGGGGGAGAGGCTCGCAATGAGCGTCGAAGGTGCTTAAGCGCGAGGCCTATAAAGTACACAGGGGGAGAGACTCGCAATGAGCGTCGAAGGTGCTTAAGCGCGAGGCCTATAAAGTACACAGGGGGAGGCTTGCAATGAGTGCCAAAGGAGCTAATCGTGGGGCTCGAGAAGAGCACTGAAGGTGATCATTGCAAAGGAGGAAAGTTAAAGTACACAGGGGGAGAGTCTATGAGCGCCAAAGGTGCTCAGGGGGGCAAAAGCCTCACATTGTGTGGCAAACAGCATTGCCAGGCTTACAATTTTATTCCCATCATTTTTTATGTGCAATTTCCTAGTTGACATAAATTTGGCTGCAGGAGCTTTTTGCAGCAATGTTACACGTTTATCCAATACAGCTCACGTGCAATATTATGGATCTCATCCTACATCTGTAAATCCTGTCTGGTCAGTAAAACATTTTAGTGTAGAATTATCTCTTCACTCGAATATTACACAAAACCAGGCATTTCAATTGAATTACAGCTGAGATCTCAAGGAACCAACATAAAATGAGATCATCACTATTCTTATTAGAATAAGCACCTATAAATGTGAAAAAAACATTTTATTATAGTACATTTGTGTTCACATTTGAACCTCTAAAACAAGTAAAAAAATTAGTTTCCATGCTCAGAATTCCAAGAAATACGGTTATTATACTGCATTCTGGGAACCTGGGCAGGGACATGCAAATATACCCACAAAGGCTTTGTTTTTGTAATCCATTACCATATTAAATATATGTATGTGTTTTGTTATTCATATATATACATATAAATTAGGTAAGTATAATTACTTTTTATTAGTGGAAGAGTAAGTGTACGGTTTTCCTGCTATGGGGGTGCCTGCCCTGCTCTGTTTATGGCTCCACTCCCAAAATTAACATTATTTGTGCATATTCTGTTGCATTCTCCAGCTAAAAAAGATGGCAGATGATACCAGTAAGGAAGAATGTGAGAGGGACAATGGCAGCCACTATACTGAGCAAAATAAAGCAAATACGTTCAAATTGTTTCATATTTCACTAAAACGTTTATAAAAATATTGAAGCCATTAACTCTGGTTCAGGGTAATAACATGTTGTAGAGTGGTGCTTTAATATGCAACCTTTTGGTGTTTATAGCACTCTGGAATTACATTTAAACATGTAATCATTTACTATAGTGAAAAAGGAGCTTGCAGATGATGAGTTGTGCCTCATATTAAGAGTATTTCTATGAACTGACAAAAATGACACAGGTAAGGTTCAGAAAGACAGTGATCCGTTTGAAGACTAACACCAGGGAGTATGTGCGAATGAAAGAGACAGACGGTATATATATTTATAAATATACAATATATCTATTGTAAAAACATAAGACAAATATTATACTGTCCAATTTGCATAACTATGGAAGAATACACAAATTAATAAGGGTCAAATTTAAAAAAATGTATGCTGGCAATATTTTCAAGTTTATTTCCTTAAAATGTTTTGTATGAGGGTAATCACTTAATGTTCGCAAAATAAACCAAAATGCAAATATTTTTAAAACTTCAAGATCTTATATTTTTATACCAGACACGGCGGCTTCTTTTATAATCATATTCTGATCCCTTTATTTAGCAGAGAGAAGTTGATTTAATTTTAAAAAGCATTAACATTGTACGAACAGTTTTCTCTACAGTAAATCATTTCTGAAATATTTGATTTTTCTGCTTATGTATGCTAATGTTTCGGGTCAGAGAGCTTGATAAGGGTGGGAGAGGAGTCTAACTGGTTGATAACGTTGCAGGTCTTTATTTTGGCCACTACAGAGAACGACAAGCAGCCTGCAATCCTTGAGCCCTCTTCTTTTCCCTATATTGCAAAGTAGCTTTCCCTAGCTGTCCTAATCACCTATTGAAGCATTATTGCGAGAGAGCTACCCCGGAGGATTAAGGCAAGACAAGTCCGCAAATTACAGCAAACTTCTCCATTGATTTAAATATTAACGTGTACTAAACACCACTCGTAAGTGGTTTTAAAACCATTTCTGAGAGCTGGAGCAGCCGTTAAAGAGACAATACAGCACTACAAAATAATAAAAAATACATGGAATATTAATAGAAATTAATGCTGTACATTCCTATAGTCACATATGTTCAATTAATAAAAACATTTTTGATCAGGTATGATTCATAATAAATATGGGGAAATCAGATACATTGCCGGAAGCCGACCACAGCAGTTTAAATGACATTAAAGCACTGGCTTTTGAAGTTCTAGCCCTATTAGCAAATACATTTAACTACTTGCAAAACATTTTTTCACATTTATAGGTGACTATTCTAATAAGAATCGTGACATTCTCATTTTACTGTTGGTTCCTTGAGCTGTGTCTCATCCGTAATTTCATTGAAATGCCTGGTTTTGAGTAATATTCGGGTGAAGAGATAATTCTACACTGAAATTTTTTACGGATAAGACAGGATTTACAGATGTAGGATGAGATCCATAATATTACGAGTGAACTGTATTGGATAAATGTGTAACTTTGCTGCAAAATATATATATATATATATATATATATATATATATATATATAGTAAATAAATAGTACATTAGTGTTCACATTTGAACGTCTAAAACTTGTTTCCTAATCAGAATTCCAAGAAATACAGTTATTATACTGAATTCTGGGAATCTGGGCAGGGACATGCAAATGTGCCCACAAAGGCTTTGCTTTTGTAATCCATTACCATATTAAACATATACGTGTGTGTGTGTTATTCATATGTATACATACAAGTTATGCAAGTATAATTACTTTTTGTTAGTGGAAGAGTATGTGTACGGTTTTCCTGCTATGGGGATGCCTGCCCTGCTCTGTGTATGGCTCCACTCCCAACATTAACATTATTTGTGCATATTCTGTTGCAACCTCCAGCTAAAAACGATGGCAGATGATACCAGTAAGCACCATACTGAGCAAAATGTAATCCTTTACCATTTTAAACATGGCTTCCGTTAAGCATATGCATGCTGTATTACACAGCTTCAAGCAAAGCTCAAGGTTACGGCCTCTCATCAGCGTGGGGACGGTTCCTAGCTTGTGTAGTTAGATTTTTGGGGAGGTAGTTTACCACAACGATCTTTTCATTTATGGTGGGCAAATGAGCGATAGAAGCCCTCCACTTTACATTAGTACAATTAATATAATGTACATATAATATACACAGGTTTAAACCCAGCCATCTACACTAATTTGAATTATGTAAGTATATATCGTTTTTATTCATGGAAGAGCTTTGTGTGCTATACCATATTAATTATTATACTTAATTTGTGTAATAAAGTCCTGCCAGATGGATCAATCACACTGACAGTTCCCTCTGTCATGCCTCACCAGCGACATCTCTTCAGCTAAACAAAATGGAGGAATATAACAGTGAGGGAGAACATGAGAGGCAAAATGGCAGCTCTTATACTGAGCTATGTGAGTGGCAAAATAAAGCAATTAAGCCCAAAATATTATATTTATTTCACTATAATGTTTAAAACAAGTACCGTATATACTCGAGTCGAGTTTTTCAGCCCCTTTTTTAAGGCTAAAAAGGGCCCCTCGGCTTATACTCAAGTCACTCCCCCTAGTGTCTCTCGAACCCCCTCGTGTCTCTCTACCCCCCCGTGTCTCTCTAACCCCCCCAGTGTCTCTCTAACCCCCTGCCCCGTAACCCCCCGTGTCTCTCTAACCCCCCCGTGTCTCTCTAACCCCCTGCCCCGTAACCCCCCGTGTCTCTCTAACCCCCCGTGTCTCTCTAACCCCCGTGTCTCTCTAACCCCTGTGTCTCTCTAAACCCCCGTGTCTCTCTAACCCCCCGTGTCTCTCTAACCCCCCGTGTCTCTCTAACCCCCCGTGTCTCTTTCCCTCCCCCTCCTCATCTTCAACCCCCCTCCTCATCTTCAACCCCCCTCCTCCTCATCAACCCCCCTCCTCACTTTCTCCCCTCTAAATACCTCCCCCTCACTTACCTGCTTCTTCTCCGGCCTCTGCTCCGTCTTGACCCCGGCGCGCATGTGACGTCACATGCGTGCCTCGTCATTAGCATATACCGGGTATTTAGAGGTGAGAAAGTGAGGAGGGGGTTGAGGAGGGGGCTGAGGTTGAGGGGGGATGAGGAGGGGTTGATGAGGAAGAGGGAGGTTGAGGAGGGGGGTTGAGGTTGAGGGGGGTGAGGATGGGGGTTGATGAGGAGGAGGGAGGTTCAGGAGGGGGGTTGAGGGGGGAGGATGAGTATGGGGGTTGAGGGGGGAGGATAAGGATGGGGGTTGAGGGGGGAGGATGAGGATGGGGGGTTGAGGAGTGAGGTTGAGGGGGGGTTGAGGTTGAGGAGGGGGTTGAGGATGAGGAGGGAGGTTGAGGATGAGGAGGGAGGTTGAGGATGAGGAGGGAGGTTGAGGATGAGGAGGGAGGTTGAGGATGAGGAGGGAGGTTGAGGATGAGGAGGGAGGTTGAGGATGAGGAGGGAGGTTGAGGATGAGGAGGGAGGTTGAGGAGGGGGTTGAGGATGAGGAGGGAGGATGAGGTTATGGAGGGGGGTTGAGGTTGAGGAGGGGGTTGAGGATGGGGGGGTTGAGGATGAGGATGGAAGTTGAGGATGAGGATGGAAGTTGAGGATGAGGAGTGGGGTTGAGGAGGGAGTTTTGAGAATGAGGAGGGGGGTTTAGGAGGGTGATAAGGGAGGGGGGAAGAGACACAGGGAAGTGAGAGGGGGGCAGCAAATTTCCCACCCTCGGCTTATACTCGAGTCACTCATTTTACCCAGTATTTTGTGGTAAAATAGGTGCCTCGGCTTATACTCGGGTCGGCTTATACTCGAGTATATACGGTATACAAAATATAAAGATCTGAGGAGAACTAAAAAGGTTATACGTGATGGACTAAAAGTCTTTTTTCAACACAAATTACTATGTTATCTGTTTAAATACATTTTTATTATTATTTCAATTTTTTCATGAAAGGACAATTTGTGGTTTGGGTGTGCAATTCCGGCACAGTTAAGTTAGCTTTTCGTGTTTTTGGATCAAATTGCATCATATGTATGTAAAACTACAATTATTTGGTTACAGTGTACTCAAAAAAATTATAAATAATATGTTATTTTAATGACTCTATTGTTTAGTGACTTTAATATTACAAGTGATTGTTGATATGGCCAAAGGCGCATGACATTGTTGCATTGTGATTACGTCTTATTGTTGTTTGGGTTATATGTTGCCTGTACATTGTTATCATGTATACTCGTTATAATATTTTATAGAGGGAAAATGTGATATAGAACAGGAGAATACATGAGGAAAAGGTAAAAATGCTCTGCACGTAAGCTTAACTGCAGAACATTGCATCCTCACGCATATAGGCCTTGATAAAAAAGCAGCCAAGACAGATGCATGCACTTAAGGAGTCCTAAGCAAACCCTGGAAATTAACATCAAGGTTTTTGCACTAGCCAGCTATAGACACCTGTCATGTAGTTTAGACATCTAGTGATTTTTATCTTAAGCACTTATATAGCAACCAAGGTTGCAAGGCAGATGGGACTTAGTGCTGACATCAGACACATACACATCACTATGTTGGTTCTATGACTCAATAAATGTTCAGTTCTAGTTTCACATATGCACAGTGTGACGCTGTTTTGTGTTTGTTTCCTGAATTAGGGAGTGGTCTTGCCGGAGGCCACTAGTAACCTGTATCCAGTATTCTCTGCCTGTGCCTTTGGGCATGGTCCTCTTCATGAAGCTATCTTTTGTGCCACAGAGAACAAGAACCACACGATTCTGCTGGGGTAGGTGTGAACTAGGTTCATATCAAGCCCCCTTGAAGAAGCAGATCGTGACAGTTATGTGTCAGATACATTGTAAAATATTAACAAAAATAAATATTTTGCTATTATTTTCAGCATTATTGCATGAATACAGAATTTGCCTCATCCACAAAGAAATTAAGGCTAAATAGATAGTCCATGACACTTTTGGTAGTCTGGATTGAAATGGTGGAGATTTTTCATTACAAATAATTCAATCATTTTAAGTATTATCAGTCAAAATCCTAGTGGTGGGAGGTTTACCGGACCATAAAAAAAATAATTATGTCTCATGATGGAGCATATTAAATTATTTGGTACTTGCTTCCCCGAACTACAGATGAAATTACTGATTGCAATATAATAGTACACATTCAGCATTTTAATTCCAAGGTACAATAAGTCTAATTTGACAGTTCTATGATTCACTGGGTAGAAATGGGATAGCCCTTCTGTTGGAAAATTGACGCTAGGTCTCATGGGAAAGCACTATATTGGCAATGCAATTCTATTATAAGCCTGGCCTGCATTAAATGGATTCTATTATAAGCTTGGCCTGCATTAAAGGGAGTCTATACCTACACCCCTATGACAAAAAATAAGCTGTAGGCTGATTACAAAAGACCAGCAGTTGAAGAAGTTAATGGGTTAAGTACAGTTGGACATGCTTCACAATATCTAATAGATAAAAGACTACTATGTCTCCTTAAAATAACTTTTAAAAAAACTGCACATTCACAAATATAAGGGATTCCAGTGGCTTGTTCAAGCATAGACAAGGAAGATTGGTGTTAAATTAAATTACTTGTACCACAAACAAAAAGTGTTCTGACAATCACTTTTGAGCCAATTAAAAGAAAATTTCAGTTTCCACTTTGACTAGCTGATATTAACTAATCGGCAGGATGCAAAAATGAAAAAGTACGGCCCCCTTTATCTGTCTGGCTTATTTCAGCCAATCAGAGAAAGAACCTGCATTTTTCAACATTCTGATTGGCAGCACTTTCTGAGCCTCTACACTCTTGAGGCCTGCACCTACATTGCTACCATATGTGCATTATATCATGTAAGCCCAAGTAAAAACCAAAATAAACATTCAACATTAGTTTGTTTATTACAATGACTAAAAAAACATGCTAAGATGACAATCACTAACTAGAAAAACACTTGAAAAATTAACTTAGCAGATCCTCTTTACTATTTAACCAAATCATAGCACTCCATAAAACTCACTAGCGTACTTACCTACATCAAACAGTTAAAATTCATCATTCCCATAAAATACATAGAAAATGCTGACACAGATTGCTTTGGAAGAGGGCAGAGTATACTAGAAGACTTGCTAAAGTTAAAGCAGGTAAGTTAAAAGGCCCCTGTACTATAAAAATAATGGAAGCTGAAAGTTCATACATAAGCATACTTGAATTAAAATAATTAAACTTTTTAATACTAGTAATTATACTTTAAAGCTCTTACTGTTATTGGTTTCTGGCAAATGTGCTATGTGGGGCAGCTATACCAGACTTCTTGCTGCGTGTTCTGGTGTAGATTAGACCAGAGCTACACTAGTCCAACACTCGAGTACACATCAGGAAGTCTGCTACAACTGCTCTGCTACTTATTATTCCAAAGGGGCAGAGCTAGGAAAGCACAGCATGTTGGACATAAACATATAAAAGTAAGAGCTTTAAACTGAAGCATATACTTTCATTTTAACAGCCATTATTTTTATAGTACATTGGTCCTGCAAGTACATCAATATCCACAGGAAAGTTTTGAGTTAATGGGCAGGTTCCACCCAAACTTAAGTCTATTTTATATTAAAGAGCGCTTCTAGTGAAGATTATCTTTGTAAAATCATGTCAGTTAGTCTTCCATGTTTGGCAGAGCTGACAATTTAATTTTAAGTTTATTTTTTCTCACTTACATAGACTTCTGAGTTGATTGGCTCAAGTTCTCAAGAGCCAATCAAACTGCCCAAAGGGGCAGAGCTAGGAAAGCACAGCACGTTGGACATAAACCAATAAAAGTAAGAGCTTTAAACGGAAGCATATACTTTCATTTTAATGGCCATTATTTTTATAGTACAGTGGTCCTGCAAGTACATCAAAGTTCTCAAGAGCCAATCAAACTGCTTCAGAGTCTTAAGCTGTGAGTGATAGCTACACTCATGTCTCTCTTTTCTTTAGCAGGTCACATCACCTAATCTAGAGAGGACTTGTAGCAAACAAGGCAAGTGTTGAAATATTAATACATATATATTTGAATTTTAGTAATGTGGGCACATGAAAAGACCACTGTGACCCTATACTTCAAATATACTCATTTAAACAGGCAAAATGTTTTACAGTGCAAAAAAAGTGTTCTCAATCACTTTTCAGCCAATCAGAATGTGAGAAATTTAAATTCCTTCTCTAGGATTGGAATTGGAATAGAGCAGGGTACAACAATGAAAAAGTAACCCACCCTTCTCTGCTGATTTCAGTCAATAAGAGAATGGAGTTTAAATTCCTTACATTCTGATTGACTTAAAAGTGGTGGCAGTTGAGGTGCCATAAGTGCTTATAAAAGTGCTTGAAAAGGTTCAATTAGAAATGAGTGCAATTGTTCAAAGTACCAAATATCCCCTTATAATAAGGGGTCTACTTCTGCTTTTTTATTTCATTATTACTCCCACCTCAATACACTGTGGAGTGGGGAGTGAGGGCTCCTAAGCCATCTCCACTGATAGACGGAATCTTGGAGAAGACGACATAGATTAAAAAAAAAAAAAAAACACTTCCATGCTACGATGTGGGTGATATGGTTAACAGGGGTATACAAAGATTCCTCTTCTGGAATCTTTAATATTTTAACTACTTCCCTGTCATTCTTGGAACAGGCAAGGGGCATCATTGGCAGATGGCATCAGCATTTTACCCCCTGTCCTCTTCACAAGAGTGCAGGGGTTTCCAATAACCTCCCTCATATGTATTTATTTTTATATATAGAACTGGCAACAATTTCAGTGGGTTCCAATGAGTTTTAATTGTAGTTAGGGTGGAGGATGTTTATTTGTTAATCCTTTTAGTTTAACATGTTTAGGGTAGTTAGTAAGTTTTTGGTGTGTTTGGATTGGTTACGTGGTTTTGATGATGATTAAAATGTCTTAGCCTGGCTTTGTCTAATTAACCAATTTAAATATGAGGGCTAGCTTTTGTGGTTAATGCAGTTTTACTTATCACTGCCTAATGTGATCAAGCACAAGTCAGGTGAAGATCAAAGAAGCAGAGGAGAGACGATGAACCACAGAAAACTTGCAATGTTTAGTTTCTCTACAGATCATTTGGCATTACTAGTCATTGGCAATACATTTATTTCATTTTTGGAACTATTAACTGTCAATTCTTACATGCTTCATTTATTGATTAGGGAAATGTTTACAAGATCTGTATTTACCCAATGCCTGTAGAACATGTCCAGCCGAGTCCAGTCACTGCTCATACACTTAATTGAACTCCATTCTTTCTGCGTAAACTGTCGGTTCATTATGCGAAAAAAATCTTCGATTGAACCACTACCTGTATAAAGTACAAACACAAATTTGTATGAGTAACTGTCCTAAACTATTTAGAATACACTGTTTTCATTTATAATAGTTCCTACTAATTAATTTCCTTTTAACCCCAAATTGTCATCATATAAATCATCTTAATCTCAGCACACAAGTAATTAAATAATAGAACTGAGTGATAATATTTTTTGGTACAATTTGTACCCAATTAATATTTATCCTTATAAAAAAAATGTCAAATGGACATTACTAATGGTGCAGGGAATTTTGACAAATGCTTGCTTTATATATGTATGAACATAATTGCGTCACTTTAAAGGACCAACGCACAATGAAAAAAATTATATTTGTTTGAAAACGAAGGGCCTCATTCATCGCCAAAATCAAATACTTGATTTCATGTTTAATTTCCGCCCAAAGCCCTACTGGCTTGAAGAATGAGTTACTGGCTTGAAGGTCATTCAAGCCCATAGGACTTTGGACGAAAATTAAGCATGAAATAGGGTGACATTTTAATTTGAATGTCACCCATTGTGTTTCCCATCATTTACAGTGCTTTACTGTAAATTTACAGTGCTCCGAGTTTGCTGGCTTGCAACATCACTTACTGGCATGAATGACCTCCAAGCCACTAACTTGTTATCCAAGCCGGTATGACTTTGAGGAAATATGGAGGTTGATTCCAAAGTCATACGGGCTTGGAGGTTGAAGCCAGCAGGACTTTATGACAAAAATGGAAAATTAAATAAAGTATTTATTTTTGCCGATTGGCGAACTTGAGGATGTTGTTCTATTAATTCTAAGAACAAATCTTACTTTCACTTCTAATAAAAGTATAGGATTGTATTTTTATTTGCTTACTTAGTGCTACTATTTGTAAGTAAGACCTTTACTGGACCTCTTTGGTACCAGTAACCTAATGTTCGATTTTTGCCATTTACTGGCTTGACGGGAGGGTGAAGTAAAGTAATTGAATAGCGGAGCAGCCATTTTTGCGCTCAGGACTCTTGTGGCCTTGAAAGATCAAGGGCTTAGAGGGAAGTAACTTGCTACTTTTCAGTAAGTAAGGGAAAGTAGCAAGCAGTAAGTAACCCGATCAGAGCCTGCAAGTAGCAGGCAGTTGAATAGGGAAGTAACTTGAGATCTCCACTTACTTTTTGGCTGTAAGTAGCAATTGAATGAGGCCCTAAGTCTGACTTAAAGCATAATTAAGCGGAAAAAATCATAAATAAAAAATGTTTGATCCTTTCTGCAGGACCCTGGAGAGATTCATGATACAATGGTGGAAGCTGTATGGGTGCCTGGGTGTTTACATTCTGGAGAGCTATTGTTGCAGCGATTGATGCACAGGGTCTGCTTCTGGGCCGCTAGTAAGAGGGAATGGGTGTTGTGTCTATTTCAATCTTATCCAATTAACCTTGCAAAGCTCTCTGATGCGTCATTTCCTTCCCTCTTTCTGCACAAACAGCCAAAACATACACTCTCATGATTCAGTTCTGAGGAAGTAATGTAACAAACACAAAATGGATTCCTGTACAGATTTTCCCAAAACATGATTTATGCCCATGGCTTACAAAGCTGCTAATATTGTTAGTTTGGTACATATATGATAAACACATGTCTTTTTGTCTTGAACTGTAGTGGTCCTTTAATCTTTTTATTGATCTTCTTGGTGTTGAAACTCGCTTTTTGAAGAGCTTTACTGCAAATTCTAACCCTACATCAGATCAATAGTTAATTTTGTTGTAAATCAATAAAAGTAAGAAAAGCATAGCAATTAAATGTCCCCAGACAGACACTTTAACGAGGATTACCATGAGGTGATGAATTCTCCATCACAATCTACTTACTGCAAGTGTGATCCACTCACTAACAGAGGACATTACCTCTGCAGACATTATAACAGTGTCTTTGTATCACACCATCTACATCAAAAACTGGATTAGTTCCAGTACTAACATCAATTATTTTCTAAGTGACCACCATGTTCAGTTCTGTGCAGATTAAGGCCATAAGCAACTGAAGATGGACTGCAATACTCTAAGAGATGGCGAACTGCAATGGAAATTTAACAAACCATTAAAAAAATGTTGTAGACAGAAATGTATTTTCTTTCTTGTTCCAGGAATATAAAATATATTTTCAAAGGAAAATCCACAGGGAAACACTATCATAGAAATGGAGTAAACCTTTGTCAAATTAAATAATATATATAAATTTGAAAATAAGAATGGCAAAAATACTTTTATTGGATAGTATTAGTTTAGATTTTATTTTCGTTGGATCCAAGATCTCTGCAGATGGTGACTGTAGTCATGAAATTAAAAGACGTTTGCTTCTGGGGAAGAAAGCTATGGCAAACTTGGACAAGCTAGTAAAAAGTAAAGATATTAAACTATCAACAAAGGTCTGCATAGTTCGAACCATGGTATTCCCAGTAGTAACATACGGATGTGAGAGCTCGACCATAAAGAAGTCTGAGCACAGTAGAATTTACACCTTTGAATTGTGGTGATGCAGAAGACTGCTTGGAGTCCCTTGGACTGCAAGAGGATCCAATAAATCAATACTTCAGGAAATCGAAACAAACCGTTCACTAGAAGGTATGATCATGGGCTGAAACTCAAATATTTTGGCCATATCACAAGACGGCAAGATTCCCTAGAAAAGACTTTGATGCTGGGAATGATTGAAGGCACAAGAAGAAGGGGACGACAGAGGCGGAGATGGATTGATGAGGTCACTGAAGCAATGAACATGAACTTGATGGAGCTCAGAAGGGCAGTGACAGAGATGCACCTGGTGTGCTGTGGTCCAATGAGTCATGGAGAGTCGGACGCAACTGAACGACTAAACAATAAATTAATTTACTTAGATTGAGTTGACTGTGAATACAGATTATAGCACTCTTGTATTGACATTTACAAAGATTAAACATAGATGAAGGCAGGAGTAGCACTACATATGTGTAAAGTCAAGAGCCACATGTAAATACATACAAGAGAGCCAGGGTTGCTATGTGCATTGATGTGTGTACATATATTTACTGCTATAACTGCCTTCTGATAAATTTACTTAGGTCTAAATTTATTCCGGTTTCTTAGAAGCAAATTTGTGATACTTTTGTATTTTTAAAATTATTTGTTGTATTGTGAAGTCCGAGCTATTAGTTTCCATTAAAATGGCTATAAAAGGACAGCTATTCATACTACATGTTATACCTTGAAGTATTAAAGAATGTGCAAAAGCAGTTACAAATTCTAACATAACATTGACTCTTGTACACATTTTCTATACAGTCTTCACATGTAGGAATCTCAAAGTTCCCCCATACCACTAATTTCACTAAATTACAACCCACGGGAAGATAGAGAGCCCCATCTCCTTCGCTGGTCCCTAAAGTCCAGATAAATGAGTAACCAAAGTGGAAGATTCAGGGACATGTTCTTACAATGAAATAAAATATACAAAATATATGAAAAAAAGGGTCTAATAGCAGGATTAGGCAGAGGAAATCATAAGCTAGGAAAAAAACATAAATTTTAATAGATCAACTGGACGCTGAAGACTTTGGTGAGGGTTGTATGTGTGAGCGGAGTGTTTACATTGATGGGGCACACGGCTTGCATTTATTGATGTAAGCAGCCTCCTAAGTATGTGCATTGAAAGCAGGGTTGATGTCAAATTCAATGACATTGAATTATCTAATAAATCATAAATTATCCCTCTACCCTCCTCCCCCTTATACAGTTAGTATAAAAAGTCTACACACCCCTCTTAAAATGCCAGGTTTCTGTGCTGTAAAAAAATTTGACAAAGATAAATCATTTCAGAATTGTTTCCACCTTTAATGTGACCGGTAAACTGTACAACTCAATTGAAAAACAAACTGAAATCTTTTAGGTGGAGGGAAGAAAAAAAAAGAAAAATAATTTGGTTGCATAAGTCTGCACACCCTCTTATAACTGGGGATGTAGCTGTGCTCAGAATTAAGCAATCACATTGCAAATCGTGTTAAATAGGAGTCAGCATACACCTGCCATCATTTAAAGTGCCTCCGATTAACCCCAAATAAAGTTCAGCTGCTCTAGTTGGTCTTTCCTGAAATGTTCTTAGTTGCATCCCACAGCAAAATCCATGGTCCACAGAGAGCTTCCAAAGCATCAGAGGGATCTCATTGTTAAAAGGTATCAGTCAGAAGAAGGGTACAAAAGAATTTCCAAGGCATTAGATATACCATGGAACACAGTGGAGACAGTCATCATCAAGTGGAGAAAATATGGCACAACATTACAAGAACTGGAGCCCCCTCCAAAATTGATGAAAAGACGAGAAGAAAACTGGTCTGGGAGGCTACCAAAAGGCATACAGCAACATTAAAGGAGCTGCAGGAATATCTGGCAAGTACTGGCTGTGTGGTACATGTGACAACAACCTCCCTTATTCTTCATATGTCTGGGCTATGGGGTCGAGTGGCAAAACAAAAGCCTTTTCTTACGAAAAAAAACATCCAAGCCAGGCTACCTTTTGCAAAAACACATCTGAAGTCTCCCAAAAGCATGTGGGAAAAGGTGTTATGGTCTGATGAAACCAAGGTTGAACTTTTTGGCCATAATTCCAAAAGATAACACTGCACATCACCAAAAGAACACCATACCCACAGTGAAGCATGGTGGTGGCAGCATCATGCTTTGGGGCTGTTTTTCTTCAGCTGGAACTAGGGCTTTAGTTAAGATAGAGGGAATTATGAACAGTTCCAAATACCAGTCAATATTGGCACAAAACCTTCAGGCTTCTGCTAGAAAGCTGAACATGAAGAGGAACTTCATCTTTCAGCATGACAACGACCCAAAGCATACATCCAAATCAACAAAGGAATGGCTTCACCAGAAAAAGATTAAAGTTTTGGAATGGCCCAGCCAGAGCCCAGACCTGAATACGATTCAAAATCTGTGGGGTGATCTGAAGAGGGCTGTGCATAGGAGATGCCCTCGCAATCTGACAGATTTGGAGTGTTTTTGCAAAGAAGAGTGGGCAAATCTTGCCAAGTCAAAATGTGCCATGCTGATAGACTCATACCCAAAAAGACTGAGTGCTGTAATAAAATCAAAAGGTGCTTCAACAAAGTATTAGTTTAAGGGTGTGCATACTTATGCAACCATATTATTTTATTTTTATATTTTTTCTTCCCTCTACCTAAAAGATTTCAGTTTGTTTTTCAATTGAGTTGTACAGTTTATAGGTCACATTAAAAGGTGGAAAAAGTTCTGAAATGATTTATCTTTGTCTCATGTTTTACAGCACAAACCTGACATTTTAACAGGGGTGTGTAGACTTTGTATATCCACTGTAGATAAAAAATAACACCCTTCATGCTCCAGTTCTGATGAAACACAAGATGCATTCTTCTATACCTAAACATTTTCTCTTAAAGCTTACACATTCTTTTTCTCGAATTACTGTGGTTATTTAATCTTCAAAGGTTCCCTTACTGTTATTAACATCAAATGAAATCTATTTTTTTTGTTGCAGATTCAAAATATTTCATATAATTTATAATACAGTAAAATTAATGTACTATCCTTCAGGTGTGGTACTAACAATCTGCATACAGTAAAAGGAGCATGATGTATGATACACTATCGCCTATGTATACACTTCGCCATAAACTCACATCATCTTTGGTTCAAGAGTATTTAACACAGCATATCTCTAGAGCTAATCTGGTTACTGATGGTAAAAGATCTTATTAGATAGAAAGAGGATTGTGGAGTGACGAAAAGCAGCTGTCAGGCAAACGATGAGAGAAAGAGTCAAGTATTATCTATAAGTGAAATTTAATAACTCTTGGGCATAACCTTACGCCTGATTAATACATGATGTTTTATCTATTTTATGATATAACTAGTTGTTTCCCCTCCATAAATGATGGGATATTATTTTCCCCCACCCCCCTTCACCTGTATATCTCCCCCCTTCCCTGTGTCGCTTTCCTCCCCCTCCCCTGTGTCTCTTTCCCCCTGCTCCCTTCCCTATGTCTCTTTCCCCTGCTCCCTCCCCTATGTCTCTTTCCCCCCGTTCCCTCCCCTATGTCTCTTCCCCCACTCCCTCCCGTGTCTCTCTCCTGCAGTTATTGTTAGATTACCGAAGACCTGTCCAGCAGTTATACTGTAATATATAGAGCATGTCATAGTTAATAATGGAACACCTTGGCTACCAGTAATTTTGGTGTCATTAGCTGTGCACTGTCCAGTTTAGAAGGTACCCCTCAGGGGTCATAGACTACTGGTATACCTCATACTGGCTTATTTGAGTTTAAAAGGGTGACTTTCGTTCTTTTAAATGTTTTAAAGATGATTTTAAATTTGCGTCATTGACTCAAATATGAACAAATAAATGTTGGTATTTTACCATTTCCCACACATCTTTTTGGGTTACTATATTAGAGTTACTGCCGATAAAAAATATCTCTAGTAATAAAATACAATGCAATAAGTGGCTAAAGTTACACAAGTTGTGAACCTTATAGCCTACAGGTCATATTCTATTAGCTGCTTGCTAATTTTTTGACATAAAAGTCATACTTTTTTATGTTACGGGTTAGACTTTATTTGCGGGCTAGAGCTACGGGTCTAATAGAATAGAGATTTTGTGTAACTTTAATTAGTTTGAGCTTGTAATATTCGAGCTGTGCTAAAATCAATGGAGTTCTAAGGCCTTTTTTGCCGGTTTGGTAGCCCGTAGTGGATTGAGGGCGGGGAACTATGTCCCTTTAACACTATTAACTGAGAAATTCTGGGGGAAAAAATTGCTCTCTTATAGAATATTTGTTCTTTAATCCATATATATATATATATATAAATATATATATATATATATATATATATATATATATATACAGTAAACTCTCACTTAACCAGAACTCAAGCAACCAGAAAAAAATTGAATACTATACATTAAATAAAAATTAAATTTTACAGGGCTTAACAAATGCCAGGAGCCAGGTTATGCCGCAAAAAGCTTACAGGCACCTAGATTTAATCCACTGTACATCTCTGCAATTCAATGTTACCTGGAAGCAGACAGGCGTGAGTGACTGAGCCAGGGCAGTGTTGGCATTACATTCCCCAGGATCTGCACCGCACCGTCCAGCCGAACGTACCTGTGTGTAAGTGAGGCGTGAAAGCTGCTGCTGCTAGAACAGCCCTCACTGACAAATATACTTAGCACAGCATCCTATGTGCAGCTAATCTAAGCCTCTTTTAATAGTAACTCTCAAGCAACCAGAAACTACATTTATCCGGCATCTACCAATCCCTGTGGGTGCCGGATAACCTAATGGAGAATCTACTGTATATAGATAGATCGATCGATCAATAGATAGATATTCTGGTGGTTTTAGACCTTAATGTGAAACTTAACGGCTAATCTCTTGGTGTCGGAGGTGCACAAAAATGCCAAAAGCTTGTTTCCACATTGACTAATAGAAGGAAAGCTGCAAATTCATTTATATTTATTGCTTTTTATGCTGTTTCTCTAGGACAATACGTTCTTGCAAACATGAAAGTGTTTTCTTCAAAGGAGCTACAATCTTAGCAGGAGATAAACAAATATTTCATTTACAAGTTCATATGAAATTATAGGGCAAAGACCGTATAAGCACCAAAGAATATATTATTAGTTTTAGCAGAACATATGAAAATAGTGAATTGAAGACAAAAATAAATAAATACAATTATATATAAAAATGAGAAAGGGTAACTAATATGGAATTACAATAACTTTCAAGTTGGTGATAAAGAATTCATATTTAATACATTTACAATACTTTCTTTAAAGGTAAAGTTGGCCTTTTTACCTTTTAAGCAGATTAGTTAATGTTTTCTAAGAGTTTTCTTTAATATAAAAGAAAGTTAAATGTAACTTGTCTTTTAATATAGGGAATATAATAAGTGTCTATGTTGAATTGCAGTGGTCCTTTAAATATTTTTGTCCACCCGTGTATATATGTACACACACTATATATATATATATATATATATATATATATATATATATATATATATATATATATATATATATATATATATATTTATTTATATATATATGCTTTTGGATCACTACTTTGTAGTGCTGAAGGTGCTTGTTTACTTCAATTAAGAGCTATACCATGTGGGGTCATCCAAGATGGGACGGTAACTTGTCCGTTATAAATGACAATATCATAGAAAGTTATATTGAATTGTCTGTGTTGTCTGTCTCTCTGTGTGTTATGTGGCGAGTATGCTGTCTCTCTCTGTGCGCTCTCTCTCTTATTGTGCACTCTCTCTCTGTGCACTCTATTTTTCTGTTTTTCTCTTTCACTGTTTGTTGCTCTCGGTATGTACATTCTCTCTGTGCACTGTCTGTGCGTTTTCTACCTACGCATTCTCTCTCTCTGTTGTCTGTCCGCTCTCTCTCCTTGCGCCCTCTCTCTCACTGTGCACTCTCTCTCTGTGTGCTCTGTCCTGTGTCTCTCTCCCTCTCTTTCTCTCACTGTCATATGTGTGTGTGTGTGTCTCTCTTAGTCCTGTGGCTCTCTTCTCTCCCCTGTGTGTCTCTCTGACCTGTCTGACGGTGTCTCTCTCTCTCTCTCTCTCTGACCTGTCTGACGGTGTGTCTCTCTCTCTCTCTGTCCTGTCGCTCACCCCCAGCGATGTGCCTCTCACTCCAGCGTAATGGCGGTTACATATTAAAGCTCATGCTGTGATTTACAGGAAATGTGACAGACAACTGTTAATTATATATATATATATATATATATATATATATATATATATATATATATATATATATATATATAACTACACACACATAAACAGTACAAACATATTATGAAGACTTTTCAGCAGCACTAGGTTTTAGTAATTATTGGCATATTCATATTGATACATGTAAAAAAATTAAAAAAAAAGCTACCAGGCATAATGATTATATTTGTCTATCCAAGTATAAATATAATATATATATATATATATATATATATATATATATACATATAAATATATATAACCTAAAATACCAATAGACATCTGTTTTTACACAGAATGTACTCTGCAAGATTAGAAGGTTTCAAACCCTGCAAAGTCACTACATAGACATCAAGGGTTTGACAAAAACTGTCAACAAATATTGGCTGTTTTCTCCGTTTTTGCTTGTTCTCCGGGGACAAATCTCATTAAAAGTATTTTAGTGCATCGTTCCAGGCTTTCAGAGGACCGGCACCCTGGCAGGATACAGTGGGGTTGCTGCTGCCACTTCAAGAGGCAATGTGCAAACACCAGATTGCTAAGGTGCCACCATTACAAGCAATCTTATTACTACAAATACATTCACACCGAATATCCTTATGTCAGGCCCACGGAGGGCACTGAGAAGGATGAAAGAGGCACATAGCAAACCCCTCACTGTAATGTAATGCTGCCTGTCTAGCTATCACCGCAAGGAGCTCGGTTTTAACGAGAAACACTTTCATCTCCTTGCAAAACAACTTGGTGCAATATTGTGATACGAGTCTAATGATCTTAGCATTGGATATTGACTTGATTGCATCTTGAAATCTAGCACTGTATGAATGCTTTATAGGCAATTACTTATTATAGATACAAAAATATATATTTCTAGAATGAATACACTGCATAGCTTGAAGGAGTATAGAACATCACTGATTTTTTTAAGTTTCCTGCTTTTCAAATATTTGGTAAGAAACCGGCAGTAATTATCCGAAAAATGTGTTATTTAGATACGTTTAGTGTACTTACAAAGCTATAGGCAGGAAAGTAAAATCCAGCTTTGCATACCCTCAGGGAGCTTACATAACCAAGTACACACAGGAATGCAGCCAGGTACAGAGCTTGACCCTTCAAAGGAAGTACTTGCTGCAGGATGGAATCACTTAGTTTGGTGGGGTCTGAGCTCACAGCTGAATCAGAGCACAAGGAAAGAGAGATAGAGACTACATATTCCAGGCTGTTTTGTAACACATGAACCCCGAAGTATGATACAAATGTAACAGATAACCACGGCTTTCTCCTGATTGGCCAAAACAAATAATGAATTTTATGCTAATCTTAGCATGGATTTTTAGGGGTGTCGACTAACAAAAGCCTCCGCTTGCAAACTGAAAAGATTTAGCAAACATCAGGGTGAGTTTATAAATTATTTTGTTGTTTTTTTTTTCATACAAAAAAATGTTTGCAACCATTACTGATTCTCCTTTATCAGATCATTCATAATCCAGGAAACTTAGATATGCATTTAAAAGAGAATGTTTAAAAATTGCCAAATATTAAATACAATCTGTTTGCATTTTCTGTTAGTTTCAATGAAACTTAGAGAACATACTTTAAGCCTGTAGATCTCATTGGCTGGCAGACAGCAAGCCCCAAAGAGCAATTTTTTAGTTAGTTTTTGTGCTCCAAAACCTTTATTTCAGAGTAGAAAGCACTCTGTACATGAGAAATGCTCTTATTCTGATGCAACAAAGAAAACAAATATTTCCATGACCCTTTAAATAATCATGTTAAAGGGCCAATGTGGTGAAATGGTTTGTATATTGGACTATGAATACTATGAACAACTAAATGCAAAACAAAAATAAACACAATGCTTACATTTTTAACTTTTATATGTACATATATTTAACTGATGGGGGAACATTTCTTTTTCTGACTGGACTAACAAGATTTCCATTAGTCCTATCAAAAACACTGTAAGTTTTAGTTTCACCATACATACTCTACAGATAGAAGATTCCTTTGCAAATGTAAAGTCTTGTCCCTCCTCAAACTGTTGATCAGAAGTATAATTGCATATAAAAGTTAGTAAATTAGAAGTGGTTTAGTTTTTTTAAACATTCAGAGAGCAATTTACACATTTAAGATGCATCTCTAAAAATAGTATGTTTTAAATAAAGGACCGAAGTGGTCATTTGAACAATGGTACTTTAAAAAAGAACATGTAACATTATTACTAAAATAGATATTGATTTTCTAGTATCCTGTAATCCATCTGGAGCAGTTATTAAAAAAAAAAAAGTTTACAGTGCAACCCCCCTTAGTGCCTCATTAAATTCCACAAATAGTAGTTGCTGGAGCCCGCAAAAGTTACGGCTATTAAATTGGCCTCTTTTAGCTACCCACAAACAATCTGCGGGTTACAGGATGAAAAACAACTGCGGTTGCCAAAATCGTAACTCCATCCCAGCTAAGCCTTTGATCTTTCAAGCCCGTAAATGTTACAATCACAAATCGCTATTTAATTGCTACAATTCCTCAAGCCGGTAATTATTGTCACACCCGTAAATAGCAAATGTAGAAGAAAATCCTATGAGTACCAAATAGGACTCGCAAGGCGGTTAAACACCTGATCTTAGAACTGTAAATGCAAATAACTTAGCAATACTACTACTACACTTGTTATGTATTACTTTAATTTTATACCAATCTCGGCAATCAAGGGGTTAATACATATCAGGCCACCGACATGAACTAGACCGGTTTCTTCATCAATTTTTATTGATGTGCACATTGCTGGATTACGAGTCTGATTGCATATCGGACTTCGAAACACTAGTTGATTGACATTTAAACCGCACCTTTAACTGAAGTCATGATGACGGTCTCATTTACTATTGGCTCTGTCTCAGCAGCAATATACGGGCTTGCTTCGTTAAACATGATAAGGCACTAAAATGTTACATATGGAAGCAGGTTTTGCGATTTTAAGCCTTCGGACCCGTATTTACAGGCTTGTTCAATTTAATCACTCTGTAACTGCTGCAATTTTCATGAGGCCCTTATTTTCCCTATATTTTACCCATTCCCATCGTTGACGATCCCCATTTTCCAATTTTACTCCCTTTACAGATTTTTTATTAGAAGTTAAGAAAGATGGCTTTCACTCAAAGATTTTAAAGATAATGTCCCCCAAGACACAGTTTCCGCACCCCTGCTATACACTGCAACTCTGAAATCTACATTAGCATCCTCAATCCTGAGCAAGCTTTCTTGCATTGTATATCCTTTTTGTATCTATAAAATCCTATTGCATCACTGTAAAATATGACTAAAATGTTGACAAGTCTAGTCGAGTGTCTTTATCTTGTTAAACTTTACTATATATACATATTCATAATATAAATATAATGTATTTGTATATACCCACACAGGTTAATATAAGTCTTCTATGTTTGGAGTCTAATCTTATGAAATGCTCCCACCAGTACTTGTTAAAAGGTATATAGAAGTTCCCTGTTTATTTCTAATCTAACACAAGCTGCTTATATCAGAAACACACATTATATCAATTAATTATATACACATACTGATGTATTTTATTTTTTAGAATAAATTGGTTTCCACACCTCCAGAAGTGACTGCATCTGGTACCTACCAGTAGAAACACTGCATGCAGGTATGTTCTTTAACTCTATACTAACCTTCAAGCCAACACGGTACAGAAATCCACATTGTAATGTCTGAGCTACTCCTTGTGGAGGTAAAAAAAAAAAAGAATACACATCCCATAATGCTTTGCTGCACAGACTGACTTCCCAGGCATGGAAACATACCTGTTAATTGTATGCTAATTTACCTAAGGTACTCTAGTTGCATGCCTTCTCAAAATAATGCTACAGTGTTGTAGATAATTCTGATTTGCCACAACAAATTATGAATTTTATGCTAATTTAGCATGGATTTTCAGGGGTGTTCCTTCTCAAAATCAAGTTCCAGAAAACTACAGAAATGATGCAAGGTCTAGTTATTCATGTTTATTTGGGGATTTTTTCAAACATAAAATGTTTTCATACACTTCTGATTTTCCTCAATCAGATGCATTAATAATCCATGAATCTTCTATATACCTTAAGATAATGTTACAGGAATTTGTATGTTCTACACCTTCCTCTTCTTTTTCTGCTCGGTCCATGTTTAATGTACGTCCGTTAGTCTTCCCAGATATATAATATAAGTCTATCTAGTTAGCACATTTGAATCCGGCTCTGCTCTTCAACTCTTTTACAATTATTTTCTTTCTGGTTTTAGCTTATTAAACTACTTTTCTCCTCTTCATGAAAAGTATGTTGAGGTTTATTAAAGTAGGTTATCAAGTGCTTTATCTCATCCAGACTGATTTTCTTTGTCAATGTTCTTATATTTGATACACATCTGTCAATTTTCTACTGTGTAAGATCAGACGGTTTTTGATGTAACAAAGAATACCATATTTTTAATGGAGAAAAGAAAATGTTTAAAGAACAGCGGGTGGTATATCCTGTGTTTGGTAAAAGGACTCCCTAATGAGCCAATTCTTACAGGTTTATTACACACAGTCTCCATTGTTAATGTGTATATGAGATAACTCTTATTAAGTCCTATAAAATGTCCATACACTAATGGATAGTTTTTTAGCAGACTAAGAAATGAAGATAGGTTTAAAATAATTTATATACCCTAGCTTTCCTCTGGAAGAACTCACCTTACTTGGGACAGCTCACGTGTTTATCTTTAAGTTGTAATGCATATAGTTTCAAAGAGTTTCAAGTCTCTGTGACAATAGATATCACATATTACTTACATTAATTTGACATTCATTCAAAATATGTAATTTAATACATGCATTTTAAAAAACAGTTTACTTAAAAAAAAAATAGAAAATTAGCATGCTTTGCTATGGTAAAGGCGTTTAACTATTATCAGGAATATAACTAAAAAACCTATGTATCGTAAAGGGCTGAAAACAATAATTCAAGCCTAGGCTACTAAGTTGTCCATTATACCCTATCATAACTATTATACACACACATATAAATTCACATATAAACTCAAGTTTAATTTGTGATAAAAGTAATTGGGCTCTTCACAGTACAGAGTTATGAGACTTGTTAGATTGGAATTTTAGCAACGATTGAATGGAGACTACTGTTACTCTGTTACTACTGCTAATGAAACATATACCGTATTTATCGGCATATAACACGCACATCATTTTAAGAAGGGAATTTCAGGGAAAAAACAAAACAAATTCAAATAAAGAACTTTGAAGCAAAATCCTCAACCTCAACCCCCTCCTCAAATCCCCCATCCTCATTCTCCTTCCTCAACCCCCCTCCTCATCCTCAACCCCCCTCTCATCCTCAACCCCCTCCTCATCCTCAACCCCCTCCTCATCCTCCCTCAACCCCCCTCCTCAAACCCCCTCATCCTCCCTCCTCAACCCCCTCCTCAACCTCAACCCCCCTATCCTCAACCCCCCTCCTCAACCTCAACCCCCCTTCTCAACCTCCCTCCTCATTCTAAACCCCCCTTCGCATTCTAACCCCCCCTCTTCATTCTAAACCCCCCTCCTCAACCTAAACCCCCCTCCTCCTCAACCTAAACCCGCCACCTGGTATATGCTAATGACGTGGCGTGGTGGCACGCATATGACGTCACCGGGTCAAGGTGCGGAACGAAGGCCGGAGCAGAAGCAGGTAAGTGAGGGGGAGGTATTTAGGGGGGTTTAGGTTGAGGAGGAGGGGGGTTTAGGTTGAGGAGGGGGTGTTAGAATACGGAGGGGGTTTAGAGTGAGGAGGGAGGTTGAGGATGAGGAGGGGGAGGGAATATCGGCGTATAACACGCACCTATCATTTGCCCCCTATTTTCAGGGAGAAAAAGTGCGTGTTATACGCCGATAAATACAGTAGTTAAACTGAGAAATACAATCAGCAAAAAAAGCACTGGGGAGCAACAGTTCCTTGAGGGAACCATGAATGCCAACATGCACTGTGACATACTGAAGCAGAGCATGATCCCCTCCCTTCGGAGACTGGGCTGCCGGGCAGTATTCCAACATGATAACGACCCCAAACACACCTCCAAGATGACCACTGCCTTGCTAAAGAAGCTGAAGGTAAAGGTGATGGACTGGCCAAGCATGTCTCCAGACCTAAACCCAAGTGAGCATCTGTGGAGCATCCTCAAATGGAAGGTGGGGGAGTGCAAGATCTCTAACATCCACCAGCTCCGTGATGTCATCATGGAGGAGTGGAAGAGGACTCCAGTGGCAACATGTGAAGCTCTGGTGAACTCCATGCCCATGAGGGTTAAGGCAGTGCTGGAATATAATGGTGGCCACACAAAATATTGACATTTTGGGCCCAATTTGGACATTTCCACTTAGGGGTGTACTCACTTTTGTTGCCAACAGTTTAGACATTAATGACTGTGTGTTGGGTTATTTTGCGGGGACAGCAAATTTACACTGTTATACAGGCTGTATATGTACTACTTTACATTGTAGCAGAGTGTCATTTCTTCAGTGTTGTCACAAAGGTATAATAACATATGTACAAAAATGTGAGGGGTGTACTCACTTTTTTGAGATACTGTACATAGAGGAGCTACACTGTGGAATTTCCAAAGACTGATTCACTTTAGAAACAAATGAATAACATATAGTCAGTTTCTCATGCTATTTAAGAATAATCTTAAAAAACAACAACTTGATTTTGGGGTGAGTCCCTTTAAGACAGAGGTTCTCAACCTTTGGGTTTCTACCCCTTCGAGGGTCGAATGACGATTTGCCCGGGGTCGCCTATAACCATCATAAATTTGTTTTTGTTGTCTATTATAATCTGTAAAACTTGTAATTGTACATTTTTTTTCCCCACTTGTACTTTCTTACTATAATTGTCATTCGATAGATGTTGGCAGTAACTTTACTATTTTTTACTTTCAGAATATGTAATAATAATTATAATAATAAAAATGCAAATAGGTAACGGAGTACCATGGAAGCTCAATATAACATTTCTAATGTAGCATGTCCTTCTTCCTTTATATCCCTCAGAAGGAAACCAGTTAGAGTTTAACCATTTCTGCTGTCTTATTATGAGTTTTTCAATGTACCACTGAAATGCTAATATAAAGATAAGATGTATGTTATTCTAAAACAAGTGAATGATAACTTTACATCAATAAGTGAATAGACCATTGTCAGTGTACATATCGTATTCATGCTTGAAGGTCATGTTATACTTAACTTTATAACTGGAGAATTTAATACTTATAAAGTACCAATAAAGTCTTACCAGTATTTAACACACACAGCAAGTATATGTAATGTAATGTGCAAAGTATAACACTATAATATTTCTAATAACTAAATATATATGCAGCTCAGATATGTGTCTAGCATGCTTCTTCTGTAACACACTTCCCTACACTGGCCATGCAAAATGAATAAATTGCCCATCAACTGATTATAAGCTAGATTTCATAACCATTGCAATGCTACTTTTTTATTAAAAAAACCTTTGTAATGTTGAAAATACATTATTTGTAAAATGCATTCTAGAAATAAGATGTCAAATTTTAAGTTTGCGAGTTTTCAATCTTGTACAGTGCTTTGGGGAAGAACTTTGGACACTGGATTCTGTGTTATGAATGCATCTTATAGAGGAGAATCACTAGTGTATGAAAACATTTTTTTTCTTGAAGTTAGCAAAATGTCTTCTATTTTCTGTCAGTTGAATTTTAAGCCGTGGCAAAATTCATAATTGCCTTTTGGCCAATCAGGAGTAAGCAGAGGCAGTTGCAACATTTGTAGCAATGTTTGGGGATCCTGTCTGTGCTGCAGAGCATTATGGGGTTTGTAGTCTGGCACATATCCATGCATGCTATGTATTTTCATATATGAGTCTCTCTCTGCAGCACATTCCACACTTGATTACCACTTCATCTGGTAGCCCATTCTTTGTATCAACTTTTTTTATCTCTATGATTGGCAGAGCTAAATAAGCGGCAGCTGAGCTACTTTGCTGGTAGTCCATTCTGTGCATCTCTCTCTCCATCTCCCCAAGCATATCATTTGTATACTGCAGGCACATTGCACAGCCATTTGGTCAGTAGTGAACAGGTTAAAATCTGTACTTG